>CAJHQQ010004580.1:0-26246 GCA_905132885.1 Moricandia moricandioides | reverse complement strand
GATCTAAAAATCTAATCATGAAGTAGTAATTAGACGTTTTATACAGTAGGTACTCGATATATAAACCAATTCTTTTCTTTAAAAATATGTTAGCTATAATCAATTTACCTTTTAGATGGATACTTAAATTTATGATGTGTATTGCTATCTCTTTTAAAACAGAAATTCTTTACGACAGAGATTGAACATTCCCGTTTGTGATATACTCAGAAATGGTTAAGTGGTATAGAACCAAATCCAGGCGAGTATGAAATTTTTGTGAGTTCACACTAATATGGATTACGATTTTAGGGAGCAATAAAAACGTTTTGTGAAAAAAGATGAATTGTAACATTCCAATTTGTGGTATATATAAAAATGTTTAAGAAAATTTATCTGAATATATATGTCACCGAAGTGCACTTATCATTCTGGGCACACATCCAAGAAAACTCCAAAGTTAAAGTGTGCTTAAGTTGGAGTAATCAAAGGATGAATAATTTGTTAGATAGTGATTCGTGAATGATGTGCGTCAAGACTAATGAACCTCCAAAAAAAATTAATGCACCAACTGTTGCACTAAGTGAAGTCTACAAACTGAGTGAGCAAGCTTGGAAACTCATTAGCCGTAAGCAGTCAGAGCATTGCAGAACTAGTGTTTTGCTCCAATCTGTTCTCTTATAATAGTATTGTTTTAACAGAAAACCACAGATTGTTATTTTTTCTCTTAAATATAAAATTAAAATAGTAATCTCTACTATAATAAATAATATCTACTATAATAAATAATATGGTTTGGAGTGGAACCACGTCAAAATACAATTATTAGAAAAAAAATAGGAATGAGTTGGAAATATTCTAAAATTGCTTATGCCAATTTTTAAAACATTAACTTGAATGACTCAAAAATTCCCAATAAAAATAGAGAATGGATATTCAAACCTGAGACATATCCAAAATGTCGAAAACTGCTTACACCCAAAAACATGAAATATTTAAACCAAATTTGAACGGATATCCAATCAAACTTACAACAAGGTTTGCGCATTCAAGTCCTTAGATTTTAGATATTTGAAAATTTTCGGTTCAAATTCAGATTGACTCCTTTCAAATCCATAATTGTTTGGATCCATAATTAAAATATCTGTAAAATACTTGTGATTTTAGGATACATAGCTTGGATCGGTTAGTTTATTTAAGACCAAAAAGACGTGAAGCACCTGAAATGGACCTGAATACTCCAAAGCACATAAAATGCCAAAAAATATATTCAAATACTAGAATTTTTACTCAAAACCGGAACCAAATACCCAAAAAAACATCCAAAACTTACCCAAATAACCAAAAAATATATATATATTTAAAAATGTGAAATTGTATCTAAAACTACATTTGAAAACCCAAAATATTGTGAAATATCCAAATATACCTAATATATGCATATAAATATTTCAGGATTTTGAGTACCTGATTCGGGTCTCATAATGGACCCAAATCCGAACCGAGACCTGCGAATCCAAAATAAAAATACCAATAGGTATTTAAGCATAGATCCGGACCCAAACCAAACCTATATTTTTCAGGTCCGTTTCGAATCGGATAAAATGCCCGTCCCTACCTACAGCTGACCAGTTTCTTTGATACCAAAGAGAGAGACTTAGATTTCATCCAAATTCGAACTTTTCAAGTCAATGTAACATAAAATATTGATTCAGTGAACATTAAACAACAACGATCTGAATAAAAACACTAAATATACTGTTGCTTCAGCTAAACATAAAACAAGAAGAACCTGACTTAAACATGACACCAGTTTTGATCAGTAGAGCCTACCGGTACAATCAGAAGAACCACAATAGCATATTTTTTTCTTGATATTACCATTAGAGTCACGTACCTGATCGATCATGTAATTGTAGTGGTACGTGAGTTCTTGAAGTGGAGGTACATTGTCCATTGCGAAGAACATCACATGAGGAATCCTCGTGTCTTCATGATCATACAACACGTTCTGTGCGTACAGATTCGGTGAGCAGCAGTGGTTGATAAACCTCCCAATGTTCCCTTTCTTTGCTGCATCAATGGTGAATCCGCTCATCTCATCATCATCTCCTTCCATGGCCGGCTGTGTCTCAGGCATTAGCTTCGACATCTCTTCAGCCAGAGAGTTATCGTATCTGTTTCCAATATCAAAGAGATACTCGTCGTTCCCAGTTCTTCTTTCCGCTTCTTTGTCCTCTAAAAGCTCACCTACGTACTCGCATATGAAGCTACCTGAAGGGATTGAGCTAAGGGATCTCACTCCCCAACCTCGTGACTCGGTTTTGAAGATCTCAAGTGGGAACTTGATCCCTCTCTGTGTGACTCTTAGGTAGCAAGAAGCAGGGCATTTGCAGAGCGGGCCACATTCGTATATCAGATTCTTTGCACTGACTATAGCTCCATCGTAGTTGTACGGTATCTCTCCTCCGTTTTTCGCCACGCAAGCGCAGTCATTGGCTTCAGCACAGCGTCTTGCGCAACGGCATCCCTTTGGAGGTATTGGTCTGCACCAATCAGGGTAAATCATTTTGACCGTGTAGATGAAAGAAGGAGGCTCCTCGTCGTCGATTTCATTCACAGCGCAAATGGGAAGTCTCTCATGCCCTTCTGAGATGTCTATTCTACACAGACCTATACGTTCTTCTGCCTTCTTTGTGTTCTTCACCACTTTCCATGCAAGCTCGGGTTGTCCAGGTAAGCGCCTAAGTTTAAACTTAAAGACAAGCTTGCCGTGTGATCCAGTCTCTTGCCAAAACGTTTCCACAACATATAATCCATCGTAAACATAGCTTCTACCTTTCTTATCACCTGATGATTCCAAAACTGCCTTCTTGTTGCCTCTTATAACACGCACAGGGTTCTTCTTGTTCACACTGTTTGCCAACGCGAGGTTTCCTGTCACCAGCTTCTGGTCTTCAGGCATTGGTACTTCCTTTCCTTTCTTGTTCTTTATCACGTTTCCGCCTTGACCTGTGTAGGTCAAGACATCCGTGTTGTCCAGCTCGTCATCGTACCCTCCAGAGGCTACAATACTCGTTGCAAATATTTCATCACCGATCTTCATATAATCGATACCTCCTTGACTCGGTTTATGTATACCAAGGATGTTCAATTCCATCCTGTATTGAAACTCATCACCAACTTCAATCCCAGGGACAGCTCCCATGATATGTTTACCAGTGTTGAGATACTTCCCTTTCTCCTTGAGAATCTTCGCAGCCTCGCAGTCTACTCTGAACCTCTTTTGTTTCACAGGCTTTGCTTCTTCCTCCTGCAAAAGTTTTCTACAAGCTCCATAGAAAAGACGAAGTGTTTCCTTGACTTTGGTCCGGCTATCACCACAGCCGCTGCTTGAGCCACTAGGACGCGAAGGAGGAAGCCCAACTTGTAATGTTCGAGGCTGTCGAGGTAGCTGCTCTCTATCTGGACTTCCTCTCTCACGCGTATACAAGTTCTTCTTAAACCCTTCACCATAACTAATAATCATCTTTTTGGCAACCTTCAATGGTTCATGAAACGCAACACTTTTCATTGCCTTTCTTTTAACTGTACCATGAGTTCGTTTTGGTTCCAATGACAATGCCTTAACCGCATTCTTATCATTTCCATCTGGCAGACACATCCTCAATGGTTTAACCGCCACCGGCTCAACATGTCCATCACTTGTATACACCATCAATCCATCAGTCTCATCTTTCTTTGGTTCCGGTTCATGAGGTTTAAATACCACAAGCTCCTTGTCGTTACACGGCTGCTCATCATGCTGTTCAGACTTTCTTTCCTCTTTAGCTGAAGACTCAGAAGACCGAACACTACGGTCATCAGAAGAAGCAACATTCATGTTAGCTTCAAAAGCCTCAAGCTTTGCTTCAGAAGACGGAACACTAAGGTGATCATCAGCAACACCAGAAACATTCCCATTCGCCTTAAGCCTCATGGCAGGGGTTCCACAACCAGGAGGGAAGTCTCTATGCGCAAACACCTTACGGCGCTTGAACTTAAGCATCTTAGTAGAAGCAGTGACGCGAGCATTCAGCAAAACGTCTCCTCCAACATGACCATTGCTCAATGACTCAGCATGCACCATATCTTCCACTAAACAAGACAATGGACCAAAGATTCTATGAACCAAAATCACCAGACTCTTTCTACAACAATGAACAAACCAAACCATGCAACAACATCTCTTTACATCAATCAAATCAACACAATAACTATTCAATAATGGAGCAACTAAGGCCTAGGGCGAGGCTCGAACCAACCGAAGACACCTCTCAACAGTATTTGAACCTGTCCGTAACCGAAAACTCACATACACATAGCAGAGATAATCTATTGATTCTAAGCTTGCGGAAACATGAAACCTAGATTTTCTTCGAAATAAAATGAATCGATCAATGTATAAAGGGAGGAATCGATTTAAGAGATCAAATTCGCTAGCTTACAAGAGGAAAAGTTACCGATTGAAAGAGCGATCGAAAAAGACGATGAATCGAAGTTTATAGTCAGAATTGGATTTCTAGTTAACGATTTGATTTGTTTCCTTGTTTTTTTTTTTTTGAGCGTTTGAGGAGAGGGAACGACACGCCCAGTGTGACGTCCCGTTAAGCGAAGGGAAGAGAGATTGTGGTCGAGTTACATAGAGGTGGGCGTTCATCTACCCAACTAAATTTCATTAAGCTTTTTAATACCCAAACTTTTTCGCTACCCAGTTTAATACATCAATTAATTATTTTGCTCATTTTAATATACAAACTTTTGAAATATGCCCATTCTACTACCCAAAATTTATTTATTTTAGTTAAAATACGAATAAGTTTCAAATGAAACTTAAAAAAATCTCTAAAATTTACAAAAAAATCTCAAAAAATCTAATTTTATGGTTTATTGTAAAACTAAAAGTAAATAATTTTTTCTAATCATAAAATTTGTAATAAAATTTTAAATTTTTAAATAATGAATTTTGTTTGTTTTCTGAATTATTCATTTTTTACATTCAAAATTAATTTTTTTTTAATTTAAAAAAATTCCACTAATTTATTGACCTTCTTTCCTAAAGATTAAAAATGAAATTAGAAAATTTCATATTTTCTCTTACATTTTATAAATTTTTTAAATTTCGTTTGAAATTCGTTAATATTTTTAATTAAAATAAATAAAGTTTGGGTATTAAAATGGGCAGACTTTTAAAAATTAGTATATTAAAATAAACAGAATAATTAGTTGGGGTATTAAAATGGGTAGCAAAAAACTTGGGGTATTAAAAAGCTTAATGAAATTTAGTTTAGATATTTTTATGGAATTTTCTCTTTACTAAATGGTTCGGTTTAGATCTATTCTGGTTTAAAAAAAATTAGAGTTAAATTTTTTAGTATCATTTGATTATTTATTAATTTTGGTTTAGTTCTCTGCGGTTTAATTCAGGTACGGATAACATATTTAAAAATAATTTAAAAATTTTAAAATTTATATATATTTTAAACTTATCAAAATCTAAAAATAAAATTTTTGCCCAATAGTATATGACATATAAATTTAAGTAATATATGAGTTTTATAATGTTCATTGAAAAAAATCATGATTATCTTTTAGGTAGAATTAAGTCCAAACGTTAAAATCAAAAGAACCATATATGTCGAAAGGAAATCATGAAAAAAAAATTCATTAACAATAGTTTTAGTTAGTCTTTTAGGGAAAAGAATAAAATAAAATGCAACCACATTATTGTTACGATATTTTTATATAAATAGAAAAATATTAAAACAACTATCTAGGAGATAGTCCAACCTAAAAATTACATATCACAAAAAGTTGTGCTTTTATTTTAATAGTATAAATTTAAAAATTATTATGAGCATTATTAAAATATAAGAATTCATATTCTCTTACAAACATTCTAAAAAATATATAAAAATTCATATTGGTTTGGTCATTTTATTATGTGGATTAGGTTGCTGAAATTCTTTTGGTTTAAACCCAGTTCTTTTTGTGGGTTTAAATATAGATATACTAACATTAATGTTGTTGGATTGGTATTGATTAGTATGTTTGTTAGTAGGTTGTTAGATCCATATTCTTGTTGCATAAGAATTTTCATGTTGTTTAAAGAACCTAATGGACTGCCTTATATTGATCTAATGGGTTGATTGATGATCTTGTTGTGATGTGTATTGGATGAGTTAATTAGGTTGTTATATGAATGGAACTAAGTGGATATTGTGAATGCATGTTGTTGAGTACGAAACTTTGTGATGTATGTGACATTGAGAACGCGTGACGTATGAAAATAGGAATGTGGAAGTAAATGTGTTTAAGAGCTCTAGTAAGATTAAGTCATGTCGAATCTGGACATAAGTGATTATGAACCGTAAGAGTGGAGAGCGCTGGTTTAAGCCAAAGGAACCACGAACAAGTAGTCACGTAGGGTCGCTGGACACAAGAGACCATAAGCGAATTACGTTCTAGATGTCTAAGTTGTTAACTATATGTTCATGACTGTAAATAAAAGTAATATATATGGTCGGATTGGTGGATTTAAGAATAGAATGTGTAGACATGTGTCCTTAACATGCCGTTTTGAGCTTGTCTTTGGGGAGCGGGTGTTATACGAAGATTCAAAAACTTTTATGTACTTATACAAATGTGCATTCAGAAAAGAAAAAACACTTAAGAACCAACAAAAACTTGCACCTAAAACCCAAGACAATCCAATTCATCAATCGAAAAAGGTCAGTAAAATTACCAAACAAATAGACACTAACTGAGCTCATCGTGGCTATTTTAAAATCCACGTGTAAGGTTAAGAGGAGAAATCAGTTTCATCATTGATAGAAGAAATATGTGGCGCCAGTTTGATTTTTAATCAAACTCTGTGTAAGTTAGCATTTTGAAGTGTCGAGCTGATACTAAATATAGTTGATAGAGTCTTGATGTATTATTCACAAAATAGAACTCAATCGTTTCCGTAATCTTGTTCCTCCCCGAGACAACAAGCTCAAATACAATTCTCTCTAATTGCATAGCCCTCCTAACCACCCTATGGGTCCCTCCCCGAGAGAACAAGCTCAAATAGACCATTGATCCCACCACCAACTCCAAGTCCCTTCTCTTCTTATCTGCATTGTTCTTCATGATACTCTGAGCACGTATGAGGTGATGCTTAACTTCAGCCAGCATCCTATCTCTTTCTAGTAACATCTCTTCCAACTCAAAATTTTTAGTTGACCCTCGCTCGTAACTCACTAATGCTGGAGGCTCCCTGCCATACATTAGTTTAAAAGGTGTGCACTGAGTGGACTGATGGAAGGAGGTGTTGTACCATAGTTCGGCCCACACTAAAAATTTCGACCAACTCTTCGGGTGAGAGGACGCAAAACATCGGAGATAGGTCTCCAAGCAACGGTTAATGACCTCAGTCTGACCATCAGACTGTGGATGGAATGCTGTACTGAACCTTAGCTTGGTACCCGAAGCCTTAAAGCACTCCCTCCAAAAATTGCTCAAAAATATCTTGTCTCTGTCGGATATTATTGATTTCGGGTAACCATGTAAGCGAATCACTTCCTGAATGAACTTCTTAGCAACATCAGCAGCTGTAAACGGATGCTTCAAACCAATAAAGTGACTGTATTTGCTTAATCGATCAACCACCACAAAAATCACATTGATGCCTCCCGAGACGGGTAATCTGTCATGTCCCCGATCCTCGATAGGACCGTGGGACGGACCGTGGTACATGGAGACGCACCAAGGCAGGTCGTCTGACCTGAAATCAGGTGTATCATGGTCCGGATAGATGGTTAAGTGATTCAGAACATGAATACTTAATCATCAGAAGAAGGAAGGAAGCAAAGGGGAGCTGGACGAGTGAACCGGAAGCTGGACGTGGTCCGGGTCAAGCTCGTTCAGCTGGATTAAGAGTGTGGTCAGCTCACTTGAGGTTGTCCAGCTCACTGGAGCTGATGGACTAGCTAGGTCAGCTGGGACAGCTAGGGGGAAGCTCATCTCACTTCGGTGGAGTGTTCGGGTCCGGGCCAGACTAGTTGAGCTGGACGGTTACCCGGGACTGGTCCGACGGTCCGTACATATGTGAAATATGTGACGATGGGACCAAGGCCTTGCCTGTTAGTCTGGGACGTCCCACAAGGGAAGGGAAGGTTCCCTCCGTGCCTAAGAACTGTCCCAAAGGGGCAGTTAGTCGGATATAAGCGAAACGGTGCCAAGGGCAACCGTTCGTCCGTTTTCTCTCTCTCGTACCGGTTCGCCTAAAGGAAGTTGGCATCGAGTTTCTCTATAAATAGAGGGTCTCTGACTTCGACAAAGGCATCAGAACATTCAGGCGAAGCCCTGGCAAAATCGTAACAGAGAGAAAGAGAGAGACGGTCCGTGAAGAGAAGTATCCGACCAAAGGGGTTACCGGAGCAAGACTAACCGGGGCAAGGCATGGGATCACGTCAGAAGGAACTGGAGAAGGAAAAGGAGAAGGAGATGACGCCGGCTCCTGAGGAACAAACTCCAAAGGTCAGTGATGCTATCCATGGTTCATTGTCCTTCACCACGGCTAAGGCCGGTTCGGTGTGTGTGGGGACGATTGTGTTGGAAGCATCCTTTCTGTCTTGTCTTTGTATTTCTATTACTTCATCTATATTCTGTCCGAGTCTATGGGTTCAGACTCATAAGACAAACCTCGGCCTTGGCCGGTTTGGTGGGAATTCCTCCATGGCCTTGGTTTGAGAGGTATGATCGGATCTCATAGTTTCTGATAACCTGGGGAATTCCGATGATTGATTCTTTCTAGTGAGTATTTATAAGGATTTATCATGCCTAGATTGGGTGTTGATCGAATTGATTAAGGGGATTGGGTCGTGTCCGGTTTAGTGAATCAAGGTCGAGATCCTGATGATCGAGACCGGTTCTTGGGAATCCGACTTGGCCAATCTCTTAGTTGTGAATTATCATGAGTTTACATGAATTTTATTGTATTTCCCATGTATATTTGTGTTGGCCGATTTCTGGTCTGATATGGTTTGATAGCCTAGTATAGGATCCATCCATGTAAATGATTGGCTTTGTGGTTGATAAATCTAATCGTGTACTTGTGTGTGTTTTGTGATGGATCCAGATAGCAAAGGTGATCGTGGGAAAGCCAAGGAACCGTGAGGGACCTAGCCGTGGATGGGATGTGTGTGTGGAAGACAAGTCTTTTGTAGCATTGGATTTATGTAGCCTATTGTGCAACCTTAGTTAATATGATCTAGCCTAGTGTGCATTGAATGATGAACGAATGGATGATTTGTATGACTACATTGTTTTATATATATAAGAAACCGTTTGCCTTATTCCGCTGTGTATTGATCATGTAGATTGAATGAACCTCGAATCAGTGTAAAACACTTAGAAAAATATGAGTTAGGATTGGTACTTAACCAAACGAACTGACTTATGATCTTAGGTAAGACTGCGGTTCGGTTGGATTAAGGAATCCAGGATCGGGTCTTACAAGTTGGTATCAGAGCATGCTTGATTCTAGGACTTGTTTGGGTTATGGTGCACACACACATTCGGCTATGGGTACTCACGGTGAGGCTAAGGGTTCTAACCTTGTTGATTGCTTGTTTGTTTTTATCTTTGGCATGTAGAGGTTTGGAATCACAGTTATGAACTAATCTCTTGGTTGTGTTGTCATGTCCAAAGGGAACAAGGAAGAAAACTAGGAAAGGAAAGGAGGCTGCTGGTGGATCCGGAACGGTGGTGGCTGAGAAAGTCACTGAGACGCCTGTGTTACCTACCGTGGCAAGGCGGGTAACCAATGAGACCGGATTGCCACAGGGACCAATCCTACCTGGTGAACCACGTGTGGAGATTCCTGAGGATCAGGACATGATGATCCAGGAAGAGGATGCTGAGTCCTCTCACGCGGGTGATCATGGGGATCAGGATGATCCGGGTGATCTAGATGGCCGTGTGGGTGCTGGAAGGACTGGACCTGAGGCCGTTGTGGTGGAACCATCCCTGAAGGATGTCCTGGATGCCATGAAGGCCATGGGTGATCAGCTAATTGCTTTGACTCAGACTTTCACCCCGTTGGTGAACTCGTCTGTGGGTCAGGCTAATCCTCCGGGTCGTGTGACCACACGGACTACCGGTACGCGGACCAGACGTACCGCGGATGTGGTGGAGATCGATCCACCAGGAGGAAGAGTCCATAAGGTCGATTACCTTAAGGTACTTGAGCACATATCCAAGTTGGGTACCAAACACTTTGCTGGAAGTGTGGATCCCATTGAGGCCGACGAGTGGAGGAGTAGACTGGTTCGTAACTTCAGCTCTACTCGTTGTCCTGAGGAGTACAAGAGGGACATAGCAGTCCACTTCTTGGAAGGTGATGCTCACAACTGGTGGTTGGCTCTGGACAAGAGGACCAATGGCACCATTGATCGTTTTGCTGATTTTGAGGTTGAGTTCAACCACAAGTACTTTCCTGCTGAGGCGTGGGATCGTTTGGAAGCTAAGTTCTTGGACTTGACCCAAGGTCGCAAGACGGTCCGTGAGTACGAAGAGGAGTTTAACCGGCTCAGGAAGTATGTGGGAAGGGAGCTGGAGGACGAGGCAGTACAGGTTCGTAGGTTCATCCGTGGCCTAAGGGTAGAACTGAAGACCTACTGCTCTGTCCGCACCTTTCATACCGTGTATGAGCTGGTGGAAAGGATGGCTATCCTTGAGGCTAACCTTGCGGAGGAAGCCAAACAGAAGCCACGGAGCCACACGACCACAATCGGGTCTGGTGGTGACCGGAAGAGAAAGAGGGACTCGGCTGATGAGGGTAAGACCTCAGGAGGTAAGCCGGAGTGTTCTAAATGTGGGAGACGTCACGGTGGGGAATGCTGGAAAGCCATGGGAGCTTGCACCCGCTGTGGGAAGATGGACCATTCGGCTCGGGACTGTCCGAACCCGGCTTCCAACAGTGGCTCAGCCACTTGTCATGGATGTGGGAAGGTGGGACACTACCGTAGGGACTGTCCCAAGAACCCATCCGGTCCGGAGAAGGGTCGTGGGGAGTCGAGCAAGCCGAGCCAGAACCGGAACCAGTCATCCGCACCAAGGGTGTACGAACTTTGCAAGGACACGGATGAGGCTGGACACTTCCAATCGATCACTGGTAAATAGTTTCTGTAAACTTGATCTTTTAAATTTGTAGATTGCATGGTATGGAATCTAGAACGGTTTAGGATACTTTGAATGGACCTTGTATGTAGGAACCTTAAGTATCGGTGGTGTGGAAACACACGTATTGTTTGACACTGGAGCTACACATAGTTTTGTGAGTCCAGGAATGATTGGAAAGGGATTATTCCAATTGAGTGATGGGAATGAACCCTGCAAAGTGAGAGGGGCTGGTGGCCATGTTATGAATTCACTTGGGCTGGTGAAGGGTATCCCGGTATTGATCACGGACAGGAAGTTGCCTGTAGATCTGATTGTAGTCCCCCTTGAGAATCATGAAGTGATATTGGGTATGGACTGGCTTGGAAAGCATCGGGCCACTCTGAATTGTCACCGGGGTAGGGTGCAGTTTGAAACAGAGTGTGGTCGTCCGGTCTGGTTCCAAGGATTGTGTTCGACTCCTGGGTTGAAAGTGGTCTCAGCACTCCGTGCGGAAAGGATGCTGTTGGATGGTTGTGAGGCCTATTTGGCTACCATCACCACTAAGGAGTGCGTGGGGGGTGGTGACCCGGATGGAATACCGTTGGTTAGTGAATTTGGGGATGTGTTCAGACCGCTACAGGGTGTTCCCCCTGATAGGGCTGATCCATTCAGAATTGAACTGGAACCAGGAACGGCTCCATTGTCCAAAAGTCCGTACCGCATGGCTCCTGCCGAGATGGCCGAGCTAAAGAAGCAACTGGAGGAGTTGTTGGATAAGGGCTTTATACGTCCTAGTGTGTCACCTTGGGGAGCACCAGTCCTCTTTGTGAAAAAGAAGGATGGAAGCTTTAGGTTGTGCATTGACTATCGGGGGCTGAACCGGGTCACTGTGAAGAACAAGTACCCGTTGCCTCGGATTGATGAGTTGTTGGATCAACTCAGGGGAGCCAAGTGGTTCTCCAAAGTGGACTTGGCCTCTGGATATCATCAGATCCCGATTGAGCCTAATGATATCCAGAAGACTGCCTTCCGGACGCGGTATGGTCACTTTGAGTTCGTAGTGATGCCGTTCGGATTGACTAATGCACCGGCTGCTTTCATGAACATGATGAATGGGGTGTTCAGAGAATACTTGGATGAGTTTGTGATCATCTTCATTGATGATATACTCGTGTATTCAAAGACCAAAGAAGATCATGAAAGGCATCTCCGGGCAGTATTGGAACGCTTGAGGGAGCAGAAACTCTTTGCTAAGTTGAGCAAGTGTAGTTTTTGGCAGAAAAGCATTGGGTTCCTTGGACACATAGTGTCAGACAAGGGTGTATCAGTTGATCCAGAAAAGATCAAGTGTATACGGGAGTGGCCTCAACCAAGGAATGCTACGGAAGTCAGGAGCTTCCTGGGGTTGGCTGGTTATTACCGAAAGTTTGTGAAGGGATTTGCAAGTGTGGCTCGACCCATGACCCAACTAACCGGGAAGGATGTGAAGTTTGCATGGTCGGACCAGTGTGAGGAGAGTTTCTCCGCACTGAAGGACATGTTAACAAGTGCTCCGGTATTGGTGCTGCCGGAGGCAGATCAGCCTTATGTAGTATACACGGATGCATCCATCACAGGACTAGGATGTGTCCTCACACAGCAAGGGAAGGTAATAGCCTATGCTTCTCGACAGTTGAGAAAACATGAGGGAAACTATCCGACCCATGACCTGGAAATGGCAGCTGTGGTATTTGCTTTAAAGATATGGAGATCTTATCTTTATGGAGCAAAGGTGCAGATACTTACAGACCACAAGAGTCTTAAGTATATCTTCACTCAGCCTGAATTAAACCTTAGGCAGAGGAGGTGGATGGAGTTTGTTGCAGATTATGATCTGGACATAACTTACTATCCGGGTAAGGCTAACCTAGTAGCCGATGCATTGAGTCGTAGAAGGGCTGATGTGTCTGCGGGAAGGGAAGCTGATGAACTGGAAGGGGTGGTACGTTCACTGCGCCTGGATACTCTCACGGGTCAGGAAGAACCCCTGGGGTTGGAGGCAGTGAACCAGGCCGATCTCCTTACCAGGATCCGACAAGCACAAGGCTTGGATGAAAACCTGAAGAAGGTTGCTGCCAATGACAAGACTGAGTACCAAACGGCTAGTAATGGTACCATCTTGGTCAATGGCAGGATCAGTGTTCCTAATAATAAGGAACTAAAGGAAGAGATTATGAGGTAAACTCATAAGTCTAAGTTTTCAATCCATCCAGGATTGAATAAGATGTATAGAGATTTGAAGAGGTATTACCATTGGGTGAGGATGAAAACGGATGTAGCTGAGTGGGTTGCAAAGTGTTCCACTTGCCAACTCATCAAGGCTGAACATCAAGTTCCCAGTGGCCTACTTCAAAATCTGCCTATACCGGAGTGGAAGTGGGGTCACATCACAATGGACTTTGTGACAGGATTCCCAACCACTCGGAACAAGAAGGATGCAGTGTGGGTCGTGGTAGACCGACTGACTAAGTCAGCACACTTCCTACCTATATGTAAAGGGTATAGAGTAGATGAGATTGTAAGGATCTACTTGGATGAGATAGTATGGTTGCATGGTGTTCAGCAAGTATTGTCTCAGATAGGGATCCGAGGTTTACATCTTACTTCTTGCAAGCTTTTCAGAAAGCTTTGGGAACCAGAGTAAACATGAGTACAGCATATCATCCGCAAACGGATGGACAGTCTGAAAGGACGATCCAGACCTTAGAGGATATGCTAAGGGCATGTGTCTTAGACTGGGGTGAGTCTTGGGAGAGACACTTACCTTTGGTGGAATTTGCGTACAACAATAGTTTTCATACAAGCATTGGTATGTCACCATATGAGGCTTTGTATGGAAGACCTTGCAGGACACCTCTATGCTGGACCCAAGTGGGGGAGCGTAGTATGTTGGGTCCTGAGATTGTGGAAGAAACGTCTGAGAAAATTTGTATGGTCAAGGATCATATGAAGGCGGCTCAGGATCGACAAAAGAGTTATGCTGACAAGCGTAGGAAGCACTTGGAATTTGAAGTGGGAGATCTTGTGTATCTCAAGATGATCACTTTCAAAGGTAGGACCAGGATTTCTGGAAGGAAGAAATTGAGTCCAAGGTACTTGGGTCCGTTCAGGATTATTGAACGAGTGGGAGCAGTGGCTTACAAGTTGGACTTGCCGTCCAAGATGGATGCTTTCCACAATGTATTCCATGTGTCTCAACTCCGGAAGTGCCTGACGGATAAGGAGATGGTGTTGCCTGAGATTCCTGATGATCTGGGTAAGAACCTAACCTTAGAAACAAGGCCGGTTCGGATCGTGGATCGATCAGAGAAGGCAATGAGAAAGAAGACCGTTCCCATGGTTAAAGTGGTGTGGGATTACAATGGTAAAGACCTTATCACTTGGGAAACGGAGGCGAGGATGAAAGCTGAGTACCCGGATTGGTACAATCAGTTTTATCATGATGAGATCTCTAACTTGGATTCGAGGACGAATCCATTGTTGGTGGGGGAGACTTGTCATGTCCCCGATCCTCGATAGGACCGTGGGACGGACCGTGGTACATGGAGACGCACCAAGGCAGGTCGTCTGACCTGAAATCAGGTGTATCATGGTCCGGATAGATGGTTAAGTGATTCAGAACATGAATACTTAATCATCAGAAGAAGGAAGGAAGCAAAGGGGAGCTGGACGAGTGAACAGGAAGCTGGACGTGGTCCGGGTCAAGCTCGTTCAGCTGGATTAAGAGTGTGGTCAGCTCACTTGAGGTTGTCCAGCTCACTGGAGCTGATGGTCTAGCTAGGTCAGCTGGGACAGCTAGGGGGAAGCTCATCTCACTTCGGCGGGGTGTTCGGGTCCGGGCCAGACTAGTTGAGCTGGACGGTTACCCGGGACTGGTCCGACGGTCCGTACATATGTGAAATACGTGACGATGGGACCAAGGCCTTGCCTGTTAGTCTGGGACGTCCCACAAGGGAAGGGAAGGTTCCCTCCGTGCCTAAGAACTGTCCCAAAGGGGCAGTTAGTCGGATATAAGCGAAACGGTGCCAAGGGCAACTGTTCGTCCGTTTTCTCTCTCTCGTACCGGTTCGCCTAAAGGAAGTTGGCATCGATTTTCTCTATAAATAGAGGGTCTCTGACTTCGACAAAGGCATCAGAACATTCAGGCGAAGCCCTGGCAAAATCGTAACAGAGAGAAAGAGAGAGACGGTCCGTGAAGAGAAGTATCCGACCAAAGGGGTTACCGGAGCAAGACTAACCAGGGCAAGGCATGGGATCACGTCAGAAGGAACTGGAGAAGGAAAAGGAGAAGGAGATGACGCCGGCTCCTGAGGAACAAACTCCAAAGGTCAGTGATGCTATCCATGGTTCATTGTCCTTCACCACGGCTAAGGCCGGTTCGGTGTGTGTGGGGACGATTGTGTTGGAAGCATCCTTTCTGTCTTGTCTTTGTATTTCTATTACTTCATCTATATTCTGTCCGAGTCTATGGGTTCAGACTCATAAGACAAACCTCGGCCTTGGCCGGTTTGGTGGGAATTCCTCCATGGCCTTGGTTTGAGAGGTATGATCGGATCTCATAGTTTCTGATAAACCTGGGGAATTCCGATGATTGATTCTTTCTAGTGAGTATTTATAAGGATTTATCATGCCTAGATTGGGTGTTGATCGAATTGATTAAGGGGATAGGGTCGTGTCCGGTTTAGTGAATCAAGGTCGAGGTCCTGATGATCGAGACCGGTTCTTGGGAATCCGACTTGGCCAATCTCTTAGTTGTGAATTATCATGAGTTTACATGAATTTTATTGTATTTCCCATGTATATTTGTGTTGGCCGATTTCTGGTCTGATATGGTTTGATGGTCTAGTATAGGATCCATCCATGTAAATGATAGGCTTTGTGGTTGATAAATCTAATCAAGTACTTGTGTGTGTTTTGTGATGGATCCAGATAGCAAGGGTGATCGTGGGAAAGCCAAGGAACCGTGAGGAACCTAGCCGTGGATGGGATGTGTGTGTGGAAGACAAGTCTTTTGTAGCATTGGATTTATGTAGCCTATTGTGCAACCTTAGTTAATATGATCTAGCCTAGTGTGCATTGGATGATGAACGAATGGATGATTTGTATGACTACATTGTTTTATATATATAAGAAACCGTTTGCCTTATTCCGCTGTGTATTGATCATGTAGATTGAATGAACCTCGAATCAGTGTAAAACACTTAGAAAAATATGAGTTAGGATTGGTACTTAACCAAACGAACTGACTTATGATCTTAGGTAAGACTGCGGTTCGGTTGGATTAAGGAATCCAGGATTGGGTCTTACATAGTCCTTCGATGAAATCCATGGATAAATCCTCCCAAATCTGCGTTGGAAGCTCGATGGGTTGAAGCAACCCCGCCGGAGATCGAGTTGAGTACTTGTGAGTTTGACAAATTTCACATTCGACAACATAGTTCTGTACTCTTTGTCTCATCTTTGTCCAATAAAAAGTGGACTTAACACGTTGCAACGTCTTTAGAACTCCTGAATGTCCTCCAAGCAATCCGTTGTGACATTCCTTAAGGATCAAAGGAATAAAAACCGAGTTTGAAGGAATCACCAAACGACCTTTAGAGAACAATCTGCCCTCTTTCACTAGAAACCCATTATCTCCTTCAACATCCACTGTCTTCTCACTCATCATCAACTTCAGCTCATCACTCTCATCAATCTCCTTATAAAGATCCTCAATTTGTAACGCATTCGGTATTGTTAGTGCCATCAACTCCATGGAAGAATAACTAACAATACGAGACAACCTATCTGCCACTCTATTCTCACTTCCCAACTTATACTCAATATCAAACTCATATCCCATTATCTTCGTTAACCATCTCTGATAATCCAAGGTAACTTCTCGTTGCTCCAACAAAAACTTGAGACTGCTCTGATCCGTTCTCACCAAGAAACGTCGCCCCAACAAGTAATGCCGCCATTTTTGTATAGACATTACGATTGCCATGAGCTCACGTTCATATATTGGCTTTAGTTGTTCCTTGTCAGTAAGCGCATGACTAAAGTATGCTATAGGATGTCGATCCTGCATCAAAACCGCTCCCAACCCATAACCTGATGCATCAGACTCAATGATGAACAACTTCGTAAAGTCAGGCAGAGCTAACACCGGTGCTGAGACCATGGCTGACTTAAGCTTGTCAAATGCGTTCTGAGAACTTGCAGACCATAAAAATTGCTCATTCTTCAACAATTTCGTTAATGGTCTTGCGAGCATCCCGTAAGCCTGAACAAATCGCCTGTAGTAACCAGTGAGACCCAAAAACCCTCTGAGCTCTTTGACAGTACGTGGAGTAGGCCACTAAACCACTGCTGCAATCTTCTGCGGATCTGTTGCAACACCTTCAGAAGTTATTATGTGTCCCAAGTACTCCACACTACTCTGGCCGAACGTACACTTCTTTCTATTTGCAAACAGTTTCTGTTCTCTAAACACTTGCAATACCATTGCCAAATGTTTCTCATGCTCCTCCACGGATGAACTGTATGTTAGAATGTCGTCAAAAACACTAGTACAAACTGTCTCAAGAAGGGTTTGAAAACTTCATTCATCAAAGCTTGAAATGTTGCCGGAGCATTTGTCAAACCGAACGGCATCACCATAAACTCAAAGTGGCTGTCATGCGTCCGGAAAGCTGTCTTTTCAATATCTTCTTCCTTCATCCTTATTTGATGGTAACCCGACCTTAGATCCAGCTTGGAGAAAATCTTCGCTCCATACAATTCATCTAATAACTGATCTATCATCGGAATCGGGTATTTATCAGCTATAGTAACTCTGTTCAAGGCTCTATAATCGACACAGAAGCGCCAAGACTTGTCCTTTTTTTTAACAAGAAGGACCGGACTTGAAAAAGGACTGTGACTTGGTCTAATTGCTCCTGTGGCTAGCATTTCTTTCACTGCATTCTCCATAATCTCTTTATGAGCATGTGGATATCTGTATGGTCTCACACTTATTGCTCCCGAACCAGGCAACAAGTTGATGGCATGTTCTCTTCCCCGTAATGGCGGTAATTCTTGCGGCTTATTAAACACCTCCTCGAATCGCTTCAATACTCTAGATAACTCCAACGGAATTTCCGACTCAGGTTGCATTGTCTGTAATGACTGTTTTGAGGAATGTAGCAACGGATCTCCCACTAACGTTACTTGTCTTCCATCATGCCAAAACGAGTACTCATGTTTTTCCCAATCGATTTGACAAGGCCCTAAAGTCCGTAACCATTGCACTCCAAGTACTACATCCACTTTACCCAATTCCAACACAATAAAACTTGTCTTGAACTTAGCTCATTGTAACATGATCTCCACATTTTCACAAACTCCCGAGCTGTGCACTGATGCACCTGTCCCCAACATAATCTCCAACCCCGGTCTCATCGATGTCTTTAAGTGTGCTCGTTGCAGCATTGCAGGTGAAATGAAGTTGTGTGTCGCACCACTGTCCAACATCACTATAACCGACTGCTTCTTCAATATCCCTCGTAACTTTGTCGTTGTTGGAGATGTTACTCCCCAAAAAGAATTCAACAAAATAGCTTTCAACTGTGGTTCCCACACTATATCGTCTTCCTCCACTTCAACATGATCAGGATCCATTACTTCCACTTCCATCCCACTGATAACAACTAATACTTGCAAAGATGCACTTGAACACATATGCTGCTTGGACCACTTTGCATCACATTTAAAACATAAGCCCAAGCGCTTCTTCTCTGCAATTTGTGCTTCCGTTAACCGAACTTGTGGCCGTTGTGCATTGGTTTGAGTCATTGGTTTAGGTTTCCAGCCATTTTGACTATTATGACTCGTATAAGATTTATTCCCTCCCGTATTGTTCCTCTTCGTTAGCTGCATTTCCTTCTTCACTACACTGTGTAAAGAACTTGACTCCATCTGATAAGCCGTTGCTATCATCTCCGGCAAATCAAAATGTTTACACATATTCACCACTTCTTGCATCTCCGGTGTTAACCCATTCATGAATATCCCTTCTAATTGACTATCAGTCAATCCCGTAACTTGTGTTGACAAATCCTCAAACTGATTTATATAGTCCGCCACTGATCCTGATTGCCTTAACGCAAAGAATGGTTGACTCGGATCCCGTATCTTGACTTTACTGAATCTCGCAATCATTCTTTCTGTAAACTCAAACCAGCTCCGAAAAGGTCTCCGATGAACTTCACTGTTAAACCAGCTAGCGTCTCTCTAATCTCTGTCAACGAGTCGTTCACCAGCTGATTCGTCTGCTCCTGAACTGCAATATGCTTCTGCATCAATGTCGTCAACGCATCCAAGCTCGACGCTTGTATCTGAAGATCCGCCGTTGATTGTTACTGTTTCGGAGCCATCGTTGTTCGTAGATCTTGCGGATTGTTCGATCCAACACGCTCACGACGCACCAATTTGATAGAGTCTTGATGTATTATTCACAAAATAGAACTCAATCGTTTCCCTAATCTTGTTCCTCCCCGAGAGAACAAGCCTAAATACAATTCTCTCTAATTGCATAGCCCTCCTAACCACCCTATGGGTCCTCTTACATACTGAGGCCCAAAACAACTCTTATTTCTGTACAAGTATTATTTGAATAAAGTTTCTATTTGTTTCTTCTTCCTCACGTTCTCTCTTCATCTCTTCCTCATTCATTCTTCTTCTCTCTCTTGCTTCTACGAGTATAAACCCTCCAAGGTATATCAATAGTCTGATAAACTATTGGTCTAATAAGATGACACGGTTTTGAGATCCCAAACCGTGTTTGATCAAACCGGAAATAAACGTGATGGCCAATTATGGTGATGCGAGTCTATAATGATGAATGCATAACTAATATTATAGTGATGGGAGTTCTTTTTTTCTTATAACAATGTATTATGGTTCTAAGAGAGAGAGAGAGAGAGAGAGAGTAACAGAGCAAAAAGAGTGAAATCACAACACAGGGTGGAAGTCACTCGTAAGTGCAAAAGAAACAGCAGCCATAAAAGCATGTACAAGATGGAAGTGTCAATAGATACCCACTAAAACATAATGATAACAAGCAGAGAGAAAGGGCCTCATAGAAGGTAGTTGCTTAATCCTCTGCAACAGCACTTCAACTCATATTTGCCTCAACAGCTAGTCTGCAGCCAAGCCAGACCTCCTCTGACAATATATCTGTGGAGAAACCCACAACCTTAGGACGTCTCCTCTGCTTGTAGAGCACTTCACACACACACCAAGACTGGACTTTTCACTGTAACGAGACCAAGATTACAGTTATAAACAAAACTGAGAACCTAAAACACAAAACACCGTAAACAGAGTGAAACAGAAAAGAGCAAGACACAAGTTGTTAACCCAGTTACAACCGTTAAAGAGGGTGTTAGTCTGGGCCGGGAACCTTCTCCCGAAATCCACTAGACATCAGAGATTACAAGTGGGTTTTTACCTCAGGGTCTGTGCAGTACCTATCTTGGTTTAAGCTTTGCTTACAATCTCTCGAGAACACCAACAAGCTTATACTTTGAAAAACTGTTCTCTATCTCTCACTACAATGACTTGTTTAAATACATGAAACTCACACTTTACCTAAGGCACTTTGGGATTCTCCAGCAAAACACGCTCCCTCCGTACGGTTCATTTAACACGAGAGCTTAACTGCTTGTTTTGAAAGCCGAGAAATTGCAGTTGCTATTGCTTTATCAGAGTAGAGGCTAACGGCTACTCTTGTGGTCCTACAATCCCAATAAGTCATGTGAGCTTTCCTTGACATTGTTAATCTTCCTCTCCACGTCAAAGCATATCTTTAGCCTTGATCTTCTTTACTAAGTACTCAACACATATCCAACTAGTAAAAAAAGATCAACAAGACAATAAGAATTTTTTACCTCATAATTAAAGATAGATGAACTTTATCTAGTTTCTTGAATCCATGTTCCCGGATTCTAAGCTTGATTACTTAGACTTGACCCTCAGTAAGTTCATTGCAGCTCGATACTTACTGACTGGTACAATCTTTGTGAAGATTTTTGTTGGATTTGTCAATGTAGATATCTTCAAAACTTCCACAAGACCCTTCTCGTTAATTTCTCTGATCTTGTGATACTTGATATCAACGTGTTTCGTTCTTTCATGATACACATTGTTCTTGGATAAATCAATGGCGCTCTGAAAGTCAAAGAACACCTCAACACATCTATGTTCATATCCAAAATCTATTAGCTGACCTTTAAGCCACAAAGCTTCCTTGACTGCATCATTCATCATAAGTATTCAGCTTCAGTAGTTGAGAAAGCCACAAATTTTTGTAAGCTTGATCTCCAACTGATGGTGTTTCCTCCGAGTGTAAACATAACTACACTGATTGACTTTCTCTTATCAAGATCTGCAGCATATCCTGAATCACATTAACCTCTCAGCACAAATTCTGACCCTTTCTTGTAACACAACCTTGTCTTCATCGATCCTCTAACGTATCTCATGATCCATTTTACTCCTAACCAGTGATCCTTGGTAGGGTTTCCCATGAATCTGCTGACTATTCCCACAGGATAATCCAAGTCAGGCCTTGTACCAATCATAGAGTACATCAAACTTCCAACAACATTTACATATGGAACAGTCTTCATGTATTCTTCATCATCACGCAATTTTTCCTTTGTTGCAGAGCGAAATCTCATGTTAGGACCCAGAGGAGTTAAAATTTCTTTGGCTTTGTCCATCTTGTACGGTTCCAAAACCTTCTCCATGTAGCCTTCTTGAGACAATTACAACTTGCCGTTTGCTATGTCTTTGTTAATCTCAATCCTAAGGGTTTTCTTTGCTGGACCAAGATCTTTCATTTTAAACTATAATGTTAAGTATATCCTTCAGATATGAGATTAACCTTTTGTCTTTAGCAGCCACCAACATGTCGTCCACCTATATCAACAAGTAGACTTTTGAACCATCTTCACATGTCTTAACATATACACAACTATCCATATAGCTTCTTACAAAGTTAAGCTCAGCCATGTAACCATCAAACTTTTGGTTCCATCTTCTTGGTGCCGGTTTGAAACCATATAAAGTCTTGTTCAGTAGACACACTTGTCCTTCAACAAACTGATCTTCAAAACCCCAGGTATCTCCATGTAGATCTTCTCATCCAACTCACCATGTAGAAAAGTTGTTTTACATCAAGTTGTTCTGGTTCCAGATCTTCTTCAACCACAATATCAAGTAGAATTCTTATAGATACATGCCTTACCACTAGTTAAGAAATATATGTGTAATCTATTCCCTGCTTCTAAGCATAGCTTTTTGCAACATGTGTGATTTGTGTCTTGGTTTCACTACCCCTGGAATCCCAATCTTTCTTTTGTAGATCCATTTTCAACCAATCACACGTTGTCCCTTAGGCATGTCAACAATAATCCATGTGTGTTTTATCAGTAGAGAATCAATCTCTTCATTCATTCCTCCTTTCCAAAATTTCCAGTCTTCATCATCTCTGGCTTCTTGGTAATTAGCAGGATGTTTTGAGTCACCATCAACAGTATTAATCAGAGTCTCAACATCAAAGTAGTCATCTTTATCATTAGTGTCTTCACTGAAATACCATTCAATATCAAATCTTCTAGTAGCTATGATTGTTTTGTGTTCTCTGTCTAACCAAGTGATAGCTCTCAGGTGATTCACTTGTATTTTCTTCCAAGTTCTGATCATTTTCTGAGTCATGATCATCATCTGCGTTTTGATCATTATTTTCATCTCATGTGTCATGATAATCACCTACATTCTCACTCGGAAAATCTCCACCTGAGATTATATCACTTATATTTCCAAGGTCAATATCAAATGACATATATTCTAACTCATATTGATTATCTTCTCTATGTTTTCCTCTCTAAAAAACATCTTTATAGTCTGCATTCTCTTGGAAAATTACATTTCTGCTGATCTGACATTCTTTTCTTCAAGTAACCACACTTTATACCCTTTAATACCCGGTGGATATCCCAGTAGAATAGCATTATTTTGCTCTCGGACTAAGATTCCCTTCATCTGAGTGACTGAAACAAACTTAGCCAAACCTCCTCAGTCCTCAGATAGCTATACAATGGTGATATTCATGTCCATCTCTTGTATGGAATTTCAAACTTGATGGCAGAGGAAGTTGTCTTGTTGATCAGTGTGACTGCAGTTTGAGTAGTTTTTGCCCAGACGATCCTTGTTAAGCTTGAATCACTTAACAAACTTTTGACTTTTTCCAGTATAGTTCAGTTCATTCTATCAGCCACACCGTTTTGTTGAGGCGTATAAGCACAAGTTATGTGCCTTATTATACCATTTTCTTTACAAAAGTTATCAAACCTTGTGTTGCAGAACTCAAGACCGTTGTTAGTTCTCAATAGCTTCACTTTCTTCTCAGTTTGATTCTCAACCATGATCCACCAATCCACAAAGGTATCAAACGCTTCATCTTTATGTTTCAGGAAGTAAACTCAAGTCTTTATTGTATAGTCATCTATAAATGAGATGAAGTATTGACACTTCCTTAGAGAGTATGGTACACTCAGTGCTCCCCATAAATCTGAGTGCACATAGTCTAGCTTATCTTTTGTGTCATGAGTTGCGACAGAGAAACTAACCTTCTTCGCTTTTCCATATACACACTCTTCATGCATATCTAGTACTGAAACCTTCTTCTTATCAAGTAAACTCTTCTTCACGAGTAGCCTGAGATTTTTCTGACCCATATGTCTTAATCTTCTATGCCATAGGACAATATCATCGCTTCTCTTCTCAGTAGCATAGGACTGACCAATTTCTGGTTTTTCTTGTAGTAGATACAGTTTATCATGTCTTTTTCCCTTTAAGATGATTTTGTTGTCTTTATGGATACTCAAGATTCCTTCCTTTGACTCAAAATTGTATCCTAACTTTTCCATAGTTTCTACTAACAACAAATTTCGATCCATTTTAGGAATGTCCCTGACACCTGTTAACAAGAACATGGATCCGTCTTTATTTTTGATCCTTACTGTTCCAAATCTCTTGACCTTTGATGTTTCTTATTCCCCATGTGTATTGAGCCTACATTGACGTCCCTGAGAGTTTTAAAGCCCTCTTTCTTGTACGTCATATGATAGCTGCAGCCAATGTCCAAAATCCATTCATTTTCAAGATTGATGTATGTTTAATAGAGAGCTTCTAGCACATACAGACTGCAGCTTCATAATTGTCTTCTTTCACCATTGCGGCCTCTCCTCTGCTGCTGCTTCCATGGTGCTTTGATTTGTTTTGGGACTTGCCTCTGCTAAGAAAAGAACCCTTGAAGTGGCCCTCTTCACCACAAGACCAGCAAACTTTTCTGCCCTTTGACTTTGAGCAAGACTTAGACTATCTTGAGTGTATGTCTCTACTGTCTGACTTTCCACGTTAATCTCCTCTCTTACATAAAGACTTTTTGCATGACCTTTAGACCCTCTTAAATTTGACCCATTCCAAGCTTCTTTGCATATATCGATGCAACAACTTCATTTAGAGTGAGAATTGTTCTTCATGTCCCATATCTTAGCGTGTGTTGCAATTGATCAAACTATCTTGATAGTGACATGAGAAGCAATGTAGCTTGGTCTTCATCAGATACTATAACATCAATGTTCTCCAAATCCTTTATGAGATGAAGATACTCATCAATGTTGCTTTCAATAGAGAGATTCTGACATCTTGAACCCATAGAGTTTCTTCTTAAGATATAAATGGTTTGGGAGTGCTTTAGAAAAATATAACTTGTCTAAGGCCTTCAGCATTCCTGCAGCGGTTTCCTCCTTTCTGAGCTTCCTCGGAACTCTGATGGTGAAGCTCAAAACAATAGTGCTTCTAGCCTTCTTGACTTTTTCAGCCAAAGCTTTTTCCTTTTCTTCTGTAATCTTTTTCTCTTTTGGTGTTTCATCCGGATCTCTAACCTTCTCTTTGAATTTATCATATTCTTATAAATCTTTACATAACCCTTGAAGATCTATCTGAGCCAAAAGTTTATCCTTCCATAACATGTAGTCTCCATGACCATCAAACTTTTCCAGCTCCACTCTTGATGAAGACATGATTTTCTTAAGAAACCACACTTAGAACCTGAGCTCTGATATCAATATGTGGAGAAACCCAAAACCTTAGGATGTTTCCTTTGCTTGTAGAGCACTTCACACACACGCCAAGACTGGAATTTTCACTGTAACGAGACCAAGATTTCAGTTATGAACAAAACTGAGAAACTCCAAAACATAGAATACCAAGAACAGAGTAAACAGAACAAAGCAAAACACAAGTTGTTAGCCCAGTTACACCCGTTAAAGAGGGTGTTAGTTTAGGCCGGGAACCTCCTTCTGGAATCTACTAGATATCATAAATTACAAGTGTGTTTTTACGTCAAGGTCTTTACAGTACATATCTTGATTTAAGCTTTGCTTACAATCTTTCAAGAGCACTAACAAGCTTATACTTTTAAAAATGTTCACTCTTCTTGCTCACACTTATCTCTCACTACAATGTCTTGTTCAAATACAAGAACTCACACTTGACCTAAAACTCTTTGGGATGCTCCAGCAAAACACGCTCTTTTTGTACGGTTCATTTAAGATGAGAACTTAACTGCTTGTTTTAAAGCCGAAAAACTGCAGTGGCTTTTGCTTTATTAAAGTAGAGGCAAACAGTTACTCTTGTGGTCCTGCAATCCCAATAAGTCACGTAAGTTGTCCTTGACATTGTTAATCTTTCTCTCCACGTCAAAGCATGTCTTTAGCCTTGATCTTCTTTACTAAATAGTCAACATAGACGATGAAAACCTATGGTCTCGTGTGACACTCTCGACGATAGCAGAGTGCTTATCGCCTGGATCCAATCACATGTCCCCGTATTACAATAATTTGAGGTTCCGATTTTTGTGAATATATACATATTTTAATTAAAAATCAATCATTTTAAAAAATATAGGGGCCTGCAAAAAATTATATGTATTTTTGTATTTTTATTAT
>CAJHQQ010004579.1:0-26260 GCA_905132885.1 Moricandia moricandioides | reverse complement strand
ATGGAACACATCTAGAAATAGATGAAGCATTATACTCTCCCGATTCAATGAGAAGTCTTTTAAGCTTCAAAGACATTCGCAAGAATGGATTACACATTCAGACAATTGGAGAAGGAGCCAAAGAGTTCTTGAATATATACGAACTCGACCATGACCATAAGAAGGTCTTGGAAACGATACCAGCTATGGCCACTTGTCTTTACTATGCCAAGATCAGTCCGGTCGAAGCCAATGCTATAATAAGCAAAGAATTCAAACATAATTTCAATTTGTGGCACGACCGCCTAGGGCACCCTGGAACGGGTATGATGCGTAGACTCATTATAAACTCAAATGGTCATAACCTTAAGGGTAGACGAGTTATCCCTAAGAACCATACTTGCACCCCATGTGCACAAGGGAAACTTCAAGTCAGACCATCGCCAGTCAAAGTGTCAAAGGAATCCATCGGTTTTCTGGAAAGGATTCAAGGTGACATCTGTGGAGCAATCAATCCACCTAGTGGAACGTTTAGGTACTTCATGGTACTCATTGATACGTCCACAAGATGGTCACATGTGTGTTTATTATCCACACGTAATCTAGCCTTATCTAGACTACTTGCCCAAATCATCAGATTGCGAGCACACTTTCCAGACTTTCCTTTAAAGACTATACGTCTTGACAATGCTGGCGAATTCACATCCCAAGCCTTTTATGAGTATTGTATGTCCATGGAGGTGACAGTTGAACACTCCGTGGCACATGTCCATACACAGAATGGTCTATCTGAATCCTTTATCAAAAGGATCCAGATGATTGCTAGATCTTTACTCATGAAAAGTAACTTACCAACCACAGCTTGGGGTCACGCATTCTTACATGCTGCGGAGTTAATATGCATCAGACCGTCCAACGAGCATAGATATTCGCCATCCCAACTCTTAACGGGTCGAGAGCCAGACATCTCCCATCTAAAGACATTTGGATGCGCCGTTTATTATCCAATTGCTCCACCACGAAGAACTAAGATGAGAGCTCAAAGGAGGATGAGAATATATGTCGGATATGAATCTCCCTCGATCATAAAATACCTCGAGCCAACCACGGGTGATCTATTTAAGGCCAGGTATGCAGATTGCCACTTCATGGAATCTGAGTATCCAACATTTGGGGGAGACAATAGCAGACTGGTAAAAGAAATCACATGGAATCATACATCCATCACATGGCAAGATCCTTGAACTCAAGCATGCGATCTTGAGGTTCAGAAGATTATACATCTTCAAGAGCTAGCTAATAAAATGCCAGATTCCTTTACCGACCCAAACAGAATGACTAAGTCATACATACCAGCTGCTAATGCACCAATAAGAATAGATGTCCAAAAGGGACATAACCAAGTGGCTACAGAGTCTAAAACACGTCTCAAACGTGGCAGACCAATTGGTTCCAAAGATAAGGCCCCTCGCATGACTAAGAAAGGTGCAAAACAAACCGTGGTCGAGGGGCACAAGGATCTGGTCGATGTGGTGGACCCATCAGTCCCGCGGCTCCGGGACACGGATGAACCAACGTCCGGACTCATTCCGGACGTACCAGAATCCGCAGACATGAGCATTGGTACGGATGCTAAGGTACCTAATGGGATTTGGGACGCCAAAACTCAGGGTACTGAACCTCCGGACAATGAAGAGATCTCAACTAATTACACCATGTCTGGTAAACAATGGAACAGAAAACATGTCGACATGAATGATATATTCGCATACCAAGTAGCACTTGAGATCATCACTCATGATGATGAGGATCTAGAACCCACGTCAATATACGAATATATGCAAAGAAAGGATTGGCTTAAATGGAAAGAAGCAATCAACGTGGAGTTAAACTTTTTTAAGAAAAGAGGTGTATTCGGTCCTATTTTCCGAATACCAGACACTGTAAAGCCAGTGGGCTACAAATGGGTCTTCGTGAGGAAAATAAATGAAAACGGTGAAGTCGTGAGGTATAAAGCCCGACTTGTTCCACAAGGATTCTCACAGAGACCGAGAATCGATTATGAGGAGACTTATTCTCCCGTGGTGGATGCAACGACATTCCGATTCCTAATTAGTCTGGCCATAAAAGAAAATCTTGATTTACGGTTAATGGATGTAGTAACCACATATCTATATGGTCCACTGGATAATAAAATATACATGAAAGTACCAGATGGTAAAGAAATACCAAAGCATGCTAAAGGTTCTCGAGAACAACATTGCATCAAGCTTAACAAAGCTTTATATGGCCTGAAACAATCAGGTCGCATGTGGTACAATCGGTTAAGTGAATACTTACTGAAAGAGGGCTACAAGAATGATCAAGTAAGCCCATGTATATTCATTAAGAATCAAGCCAAGGCTATGTGATCATAGCCGTGTATGTTGATGACCTCAACATACTCGGGACGGCCAATGAAATTGCCTCAGCAGTTTCATACCTCAAACGAGAATTTGAGATGAAAGACTTGGGAAAGACCAAGTTTTGCCTGAGACTGCAAATAGAACATCTAATAGATGGAATCCTTGTGCACCAAAAGACCTATACTGAAAAGGTTCTTAAAAGGTTTTGCCTGGGACTGCAAATAGAACATCTAACAGATGGAATCCTTGTGCACCAAAAGACCTATATTGTAAGATCCCTCGGTCTTGAAACTGACCCGTTCAGACCAAAGGCAGAGGATGAAGAGGTTCTCGGTCCGGAGTATCCTTACCTCAGTGCCATTGGTGCCTTAATGTATTTAACTACTCATACTAGACCTGACATCTGTTTTGCTGTAAGTCTTTTGTCCAGGTTCAGCTCATGTCCTTCCATAAGGCACTGGAATGGGATCAAACACATCCTAAGATACCTGCAGGGAACTAAGGATGTGGGATTGTTTTACTCTAACCAAAACAAAGAAAGTTTGATTGGTTTTGCTGATGCAAGTTTTCAATCTGACCCACATACTGCTAAGTCTCAAACAGGTTATGTTTTCACATATGGAGGCACAACCATTTCATGGAGATCAGTCAAGCAGACCATCTCGGCAACATCATCCAACCATTTGGAGATATTGGCCATCCATGAAGCAAGCAGAGAGTGTGTTTGGTTGAGACTCATGACACATCAGATTCGGTCATCATGTGGAATCACGGATGGAAAAGAAGAGCCGACCATCATCTATGAAGACAATGCGGCCTGCATAGCCCAACTCAAAGATGGTTACATCAAAGGTGAAAAGACGAAGCACGTTCTACCCAAGTTCTTCTTCACCCATGATCTACAGAAAGAACGCGAGGTCAAGGTACTCCAGGTCCGATCCAGTGAGAATTCGGCCGACCTCTTCACCAAGGCATTACCAACTTGCACGCTCAAGAAGCTCATGTTCCAGATTGGTATGCGATCATTGAAAAGCCTTCAGTGATGTTCACTTCAGGGGGAGTAATGCGGCTGTACTCTTTTTCCTATCAATGGCTTCCCTTTTTACCACATTTGGGTTTTGGGTTTACCATAGAAAGGTTTTAACGAGGCAGTATACCAAACGCATTGCGAACTCTAGACGGTTATGGCATTCAGGGTGAGTGTTATGAACCAGACGGTTTGGGAATGCACATAAGTGGGCTTATCTACTTTGACTACACATAGGCCAATCGGCCCATATGCATCACGGATGGGCCAGCCTATTTACTACTTAGACCAACCGACTTTGGGCCTTGTTAACTTGTCCCACATCGCCTATAAGGTGTGAGCAAGTCGGCCATGTACTTATATATATATGTATCCCCTTTGTACTTATTTGATATACAAGAAAGCAATAAGAAAAAGTCTTTAGACACTTATTTAAACCCTAGCCGCCTACTCTCTCTCTCTCTAACCTAGTTCCTATCGAGACTAACCTCTAGAAGACACGAGATTCACAACAATTTAGTCTTTAAATAATATTGTATGCTTCCCAAAATAAATAAAGGAAATTGATTCCTCCTTCATCTCTCTCTCTCTCTCTCTCTCGGATACCCTAATCTCTCTCTCTCCTGTTCTTCATCTTGTTCTTCATTGTTCTTCACTTTCTATCAACTTCGGTTAAAAGTAAGATAACTTCTTCGTCATAACTCCTATGATTTTGATTCAAATTCAGGGTGATTCTACACTGATTTATGAGTCCAAATCAAGCTTTTACATCGTGGTTCATTCTTGTTTTATTAGTATCAAGAAGAAATTGCCAAATCTCCAAACAGGGCAAACTGGAATCACTTCGGTTAAAAGTGGGATAACTTCTTCATCATAACTCCAATGATATTGATTCAACTTCAGGATGATTCTACACTGATTTATGAGTCCAAATAGAGCTTCTTACATCTTGATTCATTCTGGTTTGATTAGAACCAAGAATAAATCGCCAAATCTCCAAACAGGGTAAACTGGAATCACTTCGTTTAAAAGTGAGATAACTTCTTCATCATATCTCCTATGATCTTGATTCAAATTCAGAGTGATTCTACACTGATTAATGAGTCCAAATCAAGCTTCTTACATCGTGATTCATTCTGGTTTTATTAGTATCAAGAATAAATTGCCAAATCTCCAAACAGGGTTAACTGGGATCACTTAGGTTAAAAGTGGGATAACTTCTTCATCATAAGTCCAATGATATTGATTCAACTTCATGATGATTCTACACTGATTTATGAGTCCAAATAAATATTCTTAAATCTTGATTCATTCTGGTTTGATTAGAATCAAGAAGAAATTGCCAAATCTCCAAACAGGGTAAACTGGAATCACTTCAGTTAAAAGTGGAATAACATCTTCATCATAACTCCTATGATATTGATTCAACTTCAGGGTGATTATCCACTGATTTATGACTCCAAATCAAGCTTCTTAAATCGTGATTCATTCTGTTTTTTTTAGTATCAAGAATAAATTGCCAAATCTCCAAACAGGGCAAACTGGAATCACTTCGGTTAAAAGTGGGATAACTAATTCATCATAAGTCCAATGATATTGATTCAACTTCAGGATGATTCTACACTGATTAATGAGTCCAAATCAAGATTCTTACATCTTGATTCATGCTGGTTTGATTAGAATCAAGAAGAAATTGCCAAATCTCCAAACAGGGTAAACTGGAATCACTTCGGTTAAAAGTGGAATAACATCTTCATCATAACTTCTATGATATTGATTCACATTCAGGGTGATTCTAAACTGATTTATGAGTCCAAATCAAGCTTCTTACATCGTGATTCATTCTGGTTTTATTAGTATCAAGAATAAATTGCCAAATCTCCAAACAGATCAAACTGGAATAACTTTGGTTAAAAGTGGGATAACTTCTTCATCATAAGTCCAATGATATTGATTCAACTCCAGGGTGATTCTACACTGAATAATGAGTCCAAATCAAGCTTCTTACATCGTCATTCATTCTGGTTTTATTAGTATCAAGAAGAAATTGCCAAATCTCCAAACAGGGTTAACTGGGATCACTTAGGTTAAAAGTGGGATAACTTCTTCATCATAAGTCCAATGATATTGATTCAACTTCATGATGATTCTACACTGATTTATGAGTCCAAATCAATATTCTTAAATCTTGATTCATTCTGGTTTGATTAGAATCAAGAAGAAATTGCCAAATCTCCAAACTGGGTAAACTGGAATCACTTCGGTTAAAAGTGGGATAACTTCTTCATCATAACTCCTATGATATTGATTCAACTTCAGGGTGATTATCCACTGATTTATGACTCCAAATCAAGCTTCTTAAATCGTGATTCATTCTGGTTTTTTTAGTATCAAGAATAAATTGCCAAATCTCCAAACAGGGCAAACTGGAATCACTTCGGTTAAAAGTGGGATAACTTCTTCATCATAATTCCAATGATATTGATTCAACTTCAGGATGATTCTACTCTGATTTATGAGTCCAAATCAAGATTCTTACATCTTGATTCATGTTGGTTTGATTAGAATCAAGAAGAAATTGCCAAATCTCCAAACATGATAAATTGGAATAACTTCGGTTAAAAGTGGAATAACATCTTCATCATAACTCCTATGATATTGATTCACATTCAGGGTGATTATCCACTGATTTATGAGTCCAAATAAAGCTTCTTACATCTTGATTCATTCTGGTTTGATTAGAATCAAGAAGAAATTGCCAAATCTCCAAACAGGGTAAACTGGAGTCACTTCGGTTAAAAGTGGGATAACTTCTTCATCATAACTCCTATGATCTTGCTTCAACTTCAGGGTGGTTCTACACTGATTTATGAGTCCCAATCAAGCTTCTTACATCGTGATTCATTCTGGTTTTATTAGTATCAAGAAGAAATTGCCAAATCTCCAAATAGGACAAACTGGAATCACTTCGGTTAAAAGTGGGATAACTTCTTCATCATAAGTCCAATGATATAGATTTAACTTCAGGATGATTCTACACTGATTTATGAGTCTAAATCAAGTTTCTTACATCTTGATTCATTCTGGTTTGATTAGAATCAAGAAGAAATTCCCAAATCTCCAAACATGATAAACTGGAATCACTTCGGTTAAAAGTGGAATAACATCTTCATCATAACTCCTATGATATTGATTCAACTTCAGCGTGATTATCCACTGATTTATGACTCCAAATAAAGATTCTTACATCTTGATTCATTCTGGTTTGATTAGAATCAAGAAGAAATTGCCAAATCTCCAAACATGGTAAACTGGAGTCACTTCGGTTAAAAGTGGGATAACTTCTTCATCATAACTCCTATGATCTTGGTTCAACTTCAGGGTGATTCTAAACTGATTTATGAGTCCAAATCATGCTTCTTACATCGTGATTCATTCTGGTTTTATTAGTATCAAGAAGAAATTGCCAACTCTCCAAACATGGCAAACTGGAATCACTTCGGTTAAAAGTGGGACAACTTCTTCATCATAACTCCAATGATATTGATTCAACTTCAGGGTGATTATCCACTGATTTATGAGTCCAAATAAAGCTTCTTACATCTTGATTCATTTTGGTTTGATTAGAATCAAGAAGAAATTGCCAAATCTCCAAACAGGGTAAACTGGAGTCACTTCGGTTAAAAGTGGGATAACTTCTTCATCATAACTCCTATGATCTTTATTCAAATTCAGGGTGATTCTAAACTGATTTATGAGTCCAAATCAAGCTTCTTACATCGTGATTCATCCTGGTTTTATTAGTATCAAGAAGAAATTGCCAACTCTCCAAACAGGGCAAACTGGAATCACTTCGGTTAAAAGTTGGATAACTTCTTCATCATACCTCCAATGATATTGATTCACCTTCAGGGTGATTATCCACTGATTTATGGGTACAAATAAAGCTTCTTACATCTTGATTCATTCTGGTTTGATTAGAATCAAGAAGAAATTGTCAAATCTCCAAACAGGGTAAACTGGAGTCACTTTGGTTAAAAGTGGGATAACTTCTTCATCATAACTCCTATGATCTTGATTTAAATTCATGGTGATTCTACACTGATTTATGAGTCCAAATCAAGCTTCTTTAATCGTGATTCATTCTGGTTTTATTAGTATCAAGAATAAATTTCTAAATCTCCAAACAGGGCAAACTGGAATCACTTCGGTTAAAAGTGGGATAACTAATTCATCATAAGTCCAATGATATTGATTCAACTTCAGGATGATTCTACACTGATTTATGAGTCCAAATCAAGATTCTTACATCTTGATTCATGCTGGTTTGATTAGAATCAAGAAGAAATTGCCAAATCTCCAAAAAGGGTAAACTGGAATCACTTCGGTTAAAAGTGGAATAACATCTTCATCATAACTTCTATGATATTGATTCACATTCAGGGTGAGTCTAAACTGATTTATGAGTCCAAATCAAGATTCTTACATTGTGATTCATTCTGGTTTTATTAGTATCAAGAAGAAATTGCCAACTCTCCAAACAAGGCAAACTGGAATCACTTTTGTTAAAAGTAGGATAACTTCTTCATCATACCTCCAATGATATTGATTCACCTTCAGGGTGATTATCCACTGAGTTATGAGTACAAATAAAGCTTCTTACATCTTGATTCATTCTGGTTTGATTAGAATCAAGAAGAAATTGCCAAATCTCCAAACAGGGTAAACTGGAGTCACTTTGGTTAAAAGTGGGATAACTTCTTCATCATAACTCCTATGATCTTGATTCAAATTCATGGTGATTCTACACTGATTTATGAGTCCAAATCAAGATTCTTAAATCGTGATTCAATCTGGTTTTATTAGTATCAAGAATAAATTGCCAAATCTCCAAACAGGGTAAACTGGAATCACTTCGGTTAAAAGTGGGATTACTTCATCATCATAAGTCCAATGATATTGATTCAACTTCAGGATGATTACGCACTGATTTATGAGTCCAAATCAAGCTTCTTACATCTTAATTCATGCTGCTTTGATTAGAATTAAGAAGAAATTGCCAAATCTCCAAACAGGGTAAACTGGAATCACTTCAATTAAAAGTGGAATAACATCTTCATCATAACTCCTATGATATTGATTCAAATTCAGGGTGATTATCTACTGATTTATGAGTCCAAATAAAGCTTCTTACATCGTGACTCATTCTGGTTTGATTAGAATCAAGAAGAAATTGCCAACTCTCCAAACAGGGTAAACTGGAATCACTTCGGTTAAAAGTGGGATAACTTCTTCATCATAACTCCTATGATCTTGATTAAACTTCAGGGTGATTCTACACTGATTTATTAGTCCAAATCATGCTTCTTACATCGTGATTCATTCTGGTTTTATTAGTATAAAGAAGAAATTGCCAACTCTCCAAACAGGGCAAACTGGAATAACTTCGGTTAAAAGTGGGATAACTTCTTCATCATAACTCCAATGATATTGATTCAACGTCAGGGTGATTATCCACTGATTTATGAGTCCAAATAAACCTTCTTACATCTGGATTCATTCTGGTTTGATTAGAATCAAGAAGAAATTGCCAAATCTCCAAACAGGGAAAACTGGAGTCACTTCGGTTAAAAGTGGGATAACTTCTTCATCATAACTCCAATGATATTGATTCAACTTCAGGATGATTCTCCACTGATTTATGAGTCCAAATAGAGCTTCTTAAATCTTGATTCATTCTGGTTTGATTAGAACCAAGATGCAATTGCCAAATCTCCAAACAGGTATAGTGGAATCACTTCGGTTAAAAGTGGGATAACAAGTCAAACTGGAATCACTTCGGTTAAAAGTGGGATAACTTCTTCATCATAACTACAATGATATTGGTTCAACTTCAGGGTGATTATCCACTTCTTTATGAGTTCAAATAGAGCTTCTTACATCGTGATTCATTCTGGTTTGATTAGAATCAAGAAGAAATTGCCAAATCTCCAAAAAGGGTAAACTGGAGTAACTTCGGTTAAAAGTGGGATAACTTTTTCATCATAACTGCTATGATCTTGATTAAAATTCAGGGTGATTCTACACTGATTTATGAGTCCAAATCAAGATTCTTACATCGTGATTCATTCTGGTTTTATTAGTATCAAGAAGAAATTGCCAAATCTCCAAACTGGGTAAACTGGAATCACTTCGGTTTAAAGTGGGATAACTTCTTCATCATAACTCCTATGATATTGATTCAACTTCAGGGTGATTATCCACTGATTTATGACTCCAAATCAAGCTTCTTAAATCATGATTCATTCTGGTTTTTTTAGTATCAAGAATAAATTGCCAAATCTCCAAACAGGGCAAACTGGAATCACTTCGGTTAAAAGTGGGATAACTTCTTCATCATAATTCCAATGATATTGATTCAACTTCAGGATGATTCTACTCTGATTTATGAGTCCAAATCAAGATTCTTACATCTTGATTCATGTTGGTTTGATTAGAATCAAGAAGAAATTGCCAAATCTCCAAACATGATAAATTGGAATAACTTCGGTTAAAAGTGGAATAACATCTTCATCATAACTCCTATGATATTGATTCACATTCAGGGTGATTATCCACTGATTTATGAGTCCAAATAAAGCTTCTTACATCTTGATTCATTCTGGTTTGATTAGAATCAAGAAGAAATTGCCAAATCTCCAAACAGGGTAAACTGGAGTCACTTCGGTTAAAAGTGGGATAACTTCTTCATCATAACTCCTATGATCTTGCTTCAACTTCAGGGTGGTTCTACACTGATTTATGAGTCCCAATCAAGCTTCTTACATCGTGATTCATTCTGGTTTTATTAGTATCAAGAAGAAATTGCCAAATCTCCAAATAGGACAAACTGGAATCACTTCGGTTAAAAGTGGGATAACTTCTTCATCATAAGTCCAATGATATAGATTTAACTTCAGGATGATTCTACACTGATTTATGAGTCTAAATCAAGTTTCTTACATCTTGATTCATTCTGGTTTGATTAGAATCAAGAAGAAATTCCCAAATCTCCAAACATGATAAACTGGAATCACTTCGGTTAAAAGTGGAATAACATCTTCATCATAACTCCTATGATATTGATTCAACTTCAGCGTGATTATCCACTGATTTATGACTCCAAATAAAGATTCTTACATCTTGATTCATTCTGGTTTGATTAGAATCAAGAAGAAATTGCCAAATCTCCAAACATGGTAAACTGGAGTCACTTCGGTTAAAAGTGGGATAACTTCTTCATCATAACTCCTATGATCTTGTTTCAACTTCAGGGTGATTCTAAACTGATTTATGAGTCCAAATCATGCTTCTTACATCGTGATTCATTCTGGTTTTATTAGTATCAAGAAGAAATTGCCAACTCTCCAAACATGGCAAACTGGAATCACTTCGGTTAAAAGTGGGACAACTTCTTCATCATAACTCCAATGATATTGATTCAACTTCAGGGTGATTATCCACTGATTTATGAGTCCAAATAAAGCTTCTTACATCTTGATTCATTTTGGTTTGATTAGAATCAAGAAGAAATTGCCAAATCTCCAAACAGGGTAAACTGGAGTCACTTCGGTTAAAAGTGGGATAACTTCTTCATCATAACTCCTATGATCTTTATTCAAATTCAGGGTGATTCTAAACTGATTTATGAGTCAAAATCAAGCTTCTTACATCGTGATTCATCCTGGTTTTATTAGTATCAAGAAGAGATTGCCAACTCTCCAAACAGGACAAACTGGAATCACTTCGGTTAAAAGTGGGATAACTTCTTCATCATACCTCCAATGATATTGATTCACCTTCAGGGTGATTATCCACTGATTTATGGGTACAAATAAAGCTTCTTACATCTTGATTCATTCTGGTTTGATTAGAATCAAGAAGAAATTGTCAAATCTCCAAACATGGTAAACTGGAGTCACTTTGGTTAAAAGTGGGATAACTTCTTCATCATAACTCCTATGATCTTGATTCAAATTCATGGTGATTCTACACTGATTTATGAGTCCAAATCAAGATTCTTAAATCGTGATTCATTCTGGTTTTATTAGTATCAAGAATAAATTGCCAAATCTCCAAACAGGGCAAACTGGAATCACTTCGGTTAAAAGTGGGATTACTTCATCATCATAAGTCCAATGATATTGATTCAACTTCAGGATGATTACGCACTGATTTATGAGTCCAAATCAAGCTTCTTACATCTTAATTCATGCTGCTTTGATTAGAATTAAGAATAAATTGCCAAATCTCCAAACAGGGTAAACTGGAATCACTTCGGTTAAAAGTGGAATAACATCTTCATCATAACTCCTATGATATTGATTCAAATTCAGGGTGATTATCTACTGATTTATGAGTCCAAATAAAGCTTCTTACATCGTGACTCATTCTGGTTTGATTAGAATCAAGAAGAAATTGCCAACTCTCCAAACAGGGTAAACTGGAATCACTTCGGTTAAAAGTGGGATAACTTCTTCATCATAACTCCTATGATCTTGATTAAACTTCAGGGTGATTCTACACTGATTTATTAGTCCAAATCATGCTTCTTACATCGTGATTCATTCTGGTTTTATTAGTATAAAGAAGAAATTGCCAACTCTCCAAACAGGGCAAACTGGAATCACTTCGGTTAAAAGTGGGATAACTTCTTCATCATAACTCCAATGATATTGATTCAACGTCAGGGTGATTATCCACTGATTTATGAGTCCAAATAAACCTTCTTACATCTGGATTCATTCTGGTTTGATTAGAATCAAGAAGAAATTGCCAAATCTCCAAACAGGGAAAACTGGAGTCACTTCCGTTAAAAGTGGGATAACTTCTTCATCATAACTCCAATGATATTGATTCAACTTCAGGATGATTCTCCACTGATTTATGAGTCCAAATAGAGCTTCTTAAATCTTGATTCATTCTGGTTTGATTAGAACCAAGATGCAATTGCCAAATCTCCAAACAGGTATAGTGGAATCACTTCGGTTAAAAGTGGGATAACAAGTCAAACTGGAATCACTTCGGTTAAAAGTGGGATAACTTCTTCATCATAACTACAATGATATTGGTTCAACTTCAGGGTGATTATCCACTTCTTTATGAGTTCAAATAGAGCTTCTTACATCGTGATTCATTCTGGTTTGATTAGAATCAAGAAGAAATTGCCAAATCTCCAAAAAGGGTAAACTGGAGTAACTTCGGTTAAAAGTGGGATAACTTTTTCATCATAACTGCTATGATCTTGATTAAAATTCAGGGTGATTCTACACTGATTTATGAGTCCAAATCAAGATTCTTACATCGTGATTCATTCTGGTTTTATTAGTATCAAGAAGAAATTGCCAACTCTCCAAACAGGGCAAACTGGCATCACTTCGGTTAAAAGTGGGATAACTTCTTCATCATAACTCCAATGATAATGATTCAACTTCATGGTGATTATCCACTGATTTATGAGTCCAAATAAAGCTTCTTACATCTTTATTCAATATGGTTTGATTAGAATCAAGAAGAAATTGTCAAATCTCCAAACAGGGTAAACTGGAATCACTTCGGTTAAAAGTGGGATAACTTCCTCATCATAACTCCTATGATCTTGATTCATCTTCAGGGTGATTCTACACTTATTTATGAGTCCAAATAAAGCTTCTTACATCATGAGTCATTCTGGTTTGATTAGTATCAAGAAGAAATTGCCAACTCTCCAAACAAGGCAAACTGGAATCACTTTGGTGAAAAGTGGGATAACTTCTTCATCATAACTCCAATGATATTGATTCAACTTCAGGATGTTTCTACGCTGATTTATGAGTCCAAACCAAGCTTCTTGCATGTTGATTCATTCTGGTTTGATTAGAATCAAGAAGAAATTCCCAAATCTCCAAACAGGGTAAACTGGAATCACTTCGGTTAAAAGTGGGATAACTTCTTCTTCATAACTCCTATGATCTTGATTCAAATTCAGGGTGATTCTACACTGATTTATGAGTCCAAATCAAGCTTCTTAAATCGTAATTCATTCTCGGTTTATTAGTACCAAGAATAAATTGCCAAATCTCCAAACAGGTATACTAGAATCACTTCGGTTAAAAGTGGGATAACTTGTTTATCATAACTCCTATGATGTTTATTCGACTTCAGGGTGATTCTACTCTGATTAATGAGTCAAAATCAAGCTTCTTACATCGTGATTCATTCTGTTTTTATTAGTATCAAGAATAGATTGCCAAATCTCCAAACAGTTCAAACTAGAATCACTTCGGTTAAAAGTGGGATAACTTCTTCATCATAAGTCCAATGATATTGATTCAACTCCAGGGTGATTCTACACTGATTAATGAGTCCAAAACAAGCTTCTTACATCGTGATTAATTCTGGTTTTATTAGTATCAAGAAGAAATTGCCAAATCTCCAAACAGGGTTAACTGGGATCACTTCGGTTAAAAGTGGGATAACTTCTTCATTATAAGTCCAATGATATTGATTCAACTTCAGGAAGATTCTACACTGATTTATGAGTCCAAATAAATATTATTACATCTTGATTCATTCTGGTTTGATTAGAATCAAGAAGAAATTGCCAAATCTCCAAACATGGTAAACTGGAATCACTTCGGGTAAAAGTCGAATAAAATCTTCTTCATAAGTCCTATGATATTGATTCAACTTCAGGGTGATTATCCACTGATTTATGAGTCCAAATAAAGCTTCTTGCATCTGCATTCATTCTGGTTTGATTAGAATCAAGAAGGAATTGCCAAATCTCCAAACAGGGTAAACTGGAGTCACCTCGGTTAAAAGTGGGATAACTTCTTCATCATAACTCCTAAGATCTTGATTCAACTTCAGGGTGATTATCCACTGATTTATGAGTCCAAATCAAGCTTCTTACATCGTGATTCATTCTGGTTTGATTAGAATCAAGAAGAAATTGCCAAATCTCCAAACAGGACAAACTGGAATCACTTCGGTTAAAAGTGGGATAACTTCTTCATCATAACTCATATGATCTTGATTCAACTTCAGGGTGATTCTACACTGATTTATGAGTCCAAATCATGCTTCTTACATCGTAATTCATTCTGGTTTTATTAGTATCAAGAAGAAATTGTCAACTCTCCAAACAGGGCAAACTGGAATCACTTCGGTTAAAAGTGGGATAACTTCTTCATCATAACTCCAATGATATTGATTCAACTTCAGGGTGATTATCCACTGATTTATGAGTCCAAATAAACCTTCTTACATCTTGATTCATTCTGGTTTGATTAGAATCAAGAAGAAATTGCCATATCTCCAAACAGGGCAAACTGGAGTCCACTGATTTATGAGTCCAAATAGAGCTTCTTAAATCTTGATTCCTTTTGGTTTGATTAGAACCAAGAAGAAATTGCCAAATCTCCAAACATGTATAGTGGAATCACTTCGGTTAAAAGTGGGATAACATATTCATCATAACTCCTATGATATTGATTCAACTTCAGGGTGATTCTACACTGATTTATGACTCCAAATCAAGCTTCTTAAATCGTGATTCATTCTGGTTTTATTAGTATCAAGAATAAATTGCCAAATCTCCAAACAGATAAAACTGGAATCACTTCGGTTAAAAGTGGGATAACTTCTTCATCATACGTCCAATGATATTGATTCAAATTCAGGATGATTCTACTCTGATTTATGAGTCCAAATCAAGATTCTTACATCTTGATTCATGTTGGTTTGATTAGAATAAGAAGAAATTGCCAAATCTCCAAAGAGGATAAAATGGAATCACTTCGGTTAAAAGTGGAATAACATCTTCATCATAACTCCTATGATATTGATTCACATTCAGGGTGATTACCCACTGATTTATGAGTCCAAATAAAGCTTCTTACATCTTGATTCATTCTGGTTTCATTAGAATCAAGAAGAAATTGCCAAATCTCCAAACACGGTAAACTAGAGTCACTTCGGTTAAAAGTGGGATAACTTCTTCATCATAACTCCTATGATCTTCCTTCAACTTCAGGGTGGTTCTACACTGATTTATGAGTCCCAATCAAGCTTCTTACATCGTGATTCATTCTGGTTTTATTAGTATCAAGAAGAAATTGCCAACTCTCCAAACAGGGCAAACTGGAATCACTTCGGTTAAAAGTGGGATAACTTCTTCATCATAACTCCAATGATATTGATTAAACTTCAGGATGATTATCCACTGATTTATGAGTCCAAATAAAGCTTCTTACATCTTGATTCATTCTGATTTGATTAGAATCAAGAAGAAATTGCCAAATCTCCAAACAGTGTAAACTGGAGTCACTACGGTTAAAAGTAGGATAACTTCTTCATCATAACTCCTATGATCTTGACTCAAATTTAGGGTGATTCTAAACGGATTTATGAGTCCAAATCAAGATTCTTACATCGTGATTCATTCTGGTTTTATTAGTATCAAGAAGAAATTGCCAACTCTCCAAACAAGGCAAACTGGAATCACTTTTGTTAAAAGTAGGATAACTTCTTCATCATACCTCCAATGATATTGATTCACCTTCAGGGTGATTATCCACTGATTTATGAGTACAAATAAAGCTTCTTACATCTTGATTCATTCTGGTTTGATTAGAATCAAGAAGAAATTGCCAAATCTCCAAACAGGGTAAACTAGAGTCACTTTGGTTAAAAGTGGGATAACTTCTTCATCATAACTCCTATGATCTTGATTCAAATTCATGGTGATTCTACACTGATTTATGAGTCCAAATCAAGCTTCTTAAATCGTGATTCATTCTGGTTTTATTAGTATCAAGAATAAATTGCCAAATCTCCAAACAGGGCAAACTGGAATCACTTCGGTTAAAAGTGGGATAACTTCATCATCATAAGTCCAATGATATTGATTCAACTTCAGGATGATTATGCACTGATTTATGAGTCCAAATCAAGCTTCTTACATCTTGATTCATGCTGCTTTGATTAGAATTAAGAAGAAATTGCTAAATCTCCAAACAGGGTAAACTGGAATCACTTCGGTTAAAAGTGGAATAACATCTTCATCATAACTCCTATGATATTGATTCAAATTCAGGGTGATTATCTACTGATTTATGAGTCCAAATAAAGCTTCTTACATCGTGATTCATTCTGGTTTGATTAGAATCAAGAAGCAATTGCCAACTCTCCAAACAGGGTAAACTGGAATCACTTCGGTTAAAAGTGGGATAACTTCTTCATCATAACTCCTATGATCTTGATTCAACTTCAGGGTGATTCTACACTGATTTATGAGTCCAAATCATGCTTCTTACATCGTGAATCATTCTGGTTTTATTAGTATCAAGAAAAAATTGCCAAGTTTTCCAAACAGGGCAAACTGGAATAACTTCGGATAAAAGTGGGATAACTTCTTCATCATAACTCCTATGATCTTGATTAAAATTCAGGGTGATTCTACACTGATTAATGAGTCTAAATCAAGCTTCTTAAATCGTGATTCATTATGGTTTTATTAGTATCAAGAATAAATTGCCGATCTCGAAACAGAGCAAACTGGAATCACTTCGGTTAAAAGTGGGATAACTTCTTCATCACAAGTCTAATGATATTGATTCAACTTCAGGGTGATTATCCACTGATTTATGAGTCCAAATAAAGATTCTTACATCTTGATTCATCTGGTTTGATTAGAATCAAGAAGAAATTGCCAAATCTCCAAACATGGTAAACTGGAGTCACTTCGGTTAAAAGTGCGATAACTTCTTCATCATAACTCCTATGATCTTGATTCAAATTAAGGGTGATTCTACACTGATTTATGAGTCCAAATAAAGCTTCTTACATCGTGATTCATTCTGGTTTTATTATTATCAAGAAGAAATTGCCAACTCTCCAAACAAGACAAACTGGAATCACTTCGGTTAAAAGTGGGATAACTTCTTCATAATTACTCCAATGATATTGATTCAACTTCAGGGTGATTATCCATTGATTCATGAGTCCAAATAAAGCTTCTATATCTTGATTCATTCTGTTTTGATTAGAATCAAGAAGAAATTGCCAAATCTCCAAACAGGGTAAACTGGAATCACTTCGGTTAAAAGTGGAATAACATCTTCATCATAACTCCTATGATCTTGATTCAAATTCAGGGTGATTATCTACTGATTTAAGAGTCCAAATCAAGCTTCTTACATCGTGATTCATTATGGTTTTATTAGTATCAAGAAGAAATTGCCAACTCTCCAAACAGGGCAAACTGGAATCACTTCGGTGAAAAGTGGGATAACTTCTTCATCATAACTCCAATGATATTGATTCAACTTCAGGATGTTTCTACACTGATTTATGAGTCCAAATCAAGCTTCTTGCATGTTTATTCATTCTGGTTTGATTAGAATCAAGAAGAAATTCCCAAATCTCCAAACAGGGTAAACTGGAATCACTTCGGTTAAAAGTGGGATAACTTCTTCATCATAACTCCAATGATATTGATTCAACTTCAGGGTGATTATCCATTGATTTATGAGTCCAAATAAAGCTTCTACATCTTGATTCATTCTGTTTTGATTAGAATCAAGAAGAAATTGCCAAATCTCCAAACAGGGTAAACTGGAGTCACTTCGGTTAAAAGTGGGATAACTTCTTCATCATAACTCCTATGATCTTGATTCAAATTCCGGGTGATTCTAAACTTATTTATGAGTCCAAATCAAGCTTCTTACATCTTGATTCATTCTGGTTTTATTACTATTAAGAAGAAATTACCAACTCTCCAAACAGGACAAACTGGAATCACTTCGGTTAAAAGTGGGATAACTTCTTCATCATACCTCCAATGATATTGATTCAACTTCAGGGTGATTATCCACTGATTTATGAGTCCAAATAAAGCTTCTTACATCTTGATTCATTCTGGTTTGATTAGAATCAAGAAGAAATTGCCAAATCTCCAAACATGGTAAACTGGAGTCACTTCGGTTAAAAGTGGGATAACTTCTTCATCATAACTCCTATGATCTTGATTCAAATTCAGGGTGATTCTAAACTGATTTATGAGTCCAAATCAAGCTTCTTACATCGTGATTCATTCTGGTTTTATTAGTATCAAGAAGAAATTGCCAACTCTCCAAACAGGGCAAACTGGAATCACTTTGGTTAAAAGTGGGATAACTTCTTCATCATACCTCCAATGATATTGATTCAACTTCAGGGTGATTATCCACTGATTTATGAGTCCAAATAAAGCTTCTTACATCTTGATTCATTCTGGTTTGATTAGAATCAAGAAGAAATTGCCAAATCTCCAAACAGGGTAAACTGGAGTCACTTCGGCTAAAAGTGGGATAACTTCTTCATCATAACTCCTATGATCTTGATTCAATTTCATGGTGATTCTACACTGATTTATGAGTCCAAATCAAGCTTCTTAAATCGTGATTCATTCTGGTTTTATTAGTATCAAGAATAAATTGCCAAATCTCCAAACAGGAAAACATGGAATCACTTCGGTTAAAAGTGGGATAACTTCTTCATCATACTCCAATGATATTGATTCAACTTCAGGGTGATTCTACACTGATTTATGAGTCCAAATCAAGCTTCTTACATCTTGATTCATTGCTGGTTTGATTAGAATCAAGAAGAAATTGCCAAATCTCCAAACAGGGTAAACTGGAATCACTTCGGTTAAAAGTGGAATAACTTCTTCATCATAACTCCTATGATATTGATTCAACTTCAGGGTGATTCTCCACTGATTTATGAGTCCAAATCAAGCTTCTTACATCGTGATTCATTCTGGTTTTATTAGTATCAAGAAGAAATTGCCAACTCTCCAAACAGGGCAAACTGGAATCAGTTCGGTTAAAAGTGGGATAACTTCTTCATCATAACTCCAATGATATTGATTGAACTTCATGGTGATTATCCACTGATTTATGAGTCCAAATAAAGCTTCTTACATCTTGATTCATTATGGTTTGATTAGAATCAAGAAGAAATTGCCAAATCTCCAAAAAGGGTAAACTGGAATCACTTCGGTTAAAAGTGGGATAACTTCTTCATCATAACTCCTATGATCTTGATTCATCTTCAGGGTGATTCTACACTTATTTATGAGTCCAAATCAAGCTTCTTACATCATGATTCATTCTGGTTTGTTTAGTATGAAGAAGAAATTGCCAACTCTCCAAACAGGGCAAACTGGAATCACTTCGGTGAAAAGTGGGATAACTTCTTCATCATAACTCCAATGATATTGATTCAACTTCAGGATGTTTCTACACTGATTTATGAGTCCAAATCAAGCTTCTTGCATGTTTATTCATTCTGTTTTGATTAGAATCAAGAAGAAATTCCCAAATCTCCAAACAGGGTAAACTGGAATCACTTCGGTTAAAAGTGGGATAACTTCTTCATCATAACTCCTATGATCTTGATTCAATTTCAGGGTGATTCTACACTGATTTATGAGTCCAAATCAAGCTTCTTAAATTGTAATTCATTCTGGTTTTATTAGTATCAAGAATAAATTGCCAAATCTCCAAACAGGTATACTAGAATCACTTCGGTTAAAAGTGGGATAACTTCTTTATCATAACTCCTATGATCTTTATTCAACTTCAGGGTGATTCTACTCTGATTAATGAGTACAAATAAAGCTTCTTACATCTTGATTTATTCTGGTTTAATTAGAATCAAGAAGAAATTGCCAAATCTCCAAACAGATCAAACTGGAGTCACTTCGGTTAAAAGTGGGATAACTTCTTCATCATAACTCCTATGATCTTGATTAAACTTCAGGGTGATTCTACACTGATTTATGAGTCCAAATCAAGCTTCTTACATCGTGATTCATTCTGGTTTTATTAGTATCAAGAAGAAATTGCCAACTCTCCAAACAGGGCAAACTGGAATCACTTCGGTTAAAAGTGGGATAACTTCTTCATCATAACTCCAATGATATTGATTGAACTTCATGGTGATTATCCACTGATTTATGAGTCCAAATAAAGCTTCTTACATCTTGATTCATTCTGGTTTGATTAGAATCAAGAAGAAATTGCCAAATCTCCAAACAGGGTAAACTGGAATCACTTCGGTTAAAAGTGGGATAACTTCTTCATCATAACTCCTATGATCTTGATTCAACTTCAGGGTGATTCTACACTGATTTATGAGTCCAAATCAAGCTTCTTACATCATGATTCATTCTGGTTTGATTAGTATCAAGAAGAAATTGCCAACTCTCCAAACAGGGCAAACTGGAATCACTTCGGTTAAAAGTGGGATAACTTCTTCATCATAACTCCAATGATATTGATTTAAATTCAGGGTGATTTCTACACTGATTTATGAGTCCAAATCAAGCTTCTTACATCTGATTCATTCTGGTTTATTAGTATCAAGAAGAAATTGCCAAATCTCCAAACAGGATAAACTGGAATCACTTCGGTTAAAAGTGGATAACTTCTTCATCATAACTCCTATGATCTTGATTCAACTTCAGGGTGATTCTACACTGATTTATGAGTTCCAAATCAGCTTTCTTACATCGTTGATTCATTCTGGTTTTATTAGTATCAAGAATAAATTGCCAAATCTCCAAACAGGGCAAACTGGAATCACTTCGGTTAAAAGTGGGATAACTTCTTCATCATAACTCCTATGATCTTGATTTCAACTTCAGGGTGATTCTACACTGATTTATGAGTCAAATCAAGCTTCTTACATCGTGATTCATTCTGGTTTTTAGTATCAAGAAGAAATTTGCCAACTCTCCAAACAGGACAAACTGGAATCACTTCGGTTAAAAGTGGGATAACTTCTTCATCATAACTCCAATGTATTGATTCAACTTCAGGGTGATTATCCACTTGATTTATGAGTCAAATAGAGCTTCTTACATCGTTGATTCATTCTGGTTTGATTGAAATCAAGAAGAAATTGCCAAATCTCCAAAAAGGGTAAACTGGAGTCACTTCGGTTAAAAGTGGGATAAACTTCTTTCATCATAACTCCTATGATCTTGATTCAACTTCAGGGTGATTCTACACTATTTATGAGTCCAAATCAAGCTTCTTACATCGTTGATTCATTCTGGTTTTATTAGTATCAAGAAGAAATTGCCAATCTCCAAACAGGGCAAACTGGAATCACTTCGGTTAAAAGTGGGATAACATCTTCATCATAAACTCCTATGATATTGATTCAACTTCAGGATGATTATCCACTGATTTATGAGTCCAAATCAAAGCTTCTTACATCTTGATTCATTCTGGTTTTATTAGAATCAAGAAGAAATTGTCAAATCTCCAAACAGGGTTAACTGGAATCACTTCGGTTAAAAGTGGGATAACTTCTTCATCATAACTCCAATGATATTGATTCAACTTCAGGATGATTTCTACACTGATTTATGAGTCCAAATCAAGCTTCTTGCATCTTGATTCATTCTGTTTGATTAGATATCAAGGAAGAAATTCCCAAATCTCCAAACAGGGTAAACTGGAATCACTTCGGTTAAAAGTGGATAACTTCTTCATCAACTCCTATAGATCTTCATTCAACTTCAGGGTGATTATCCACTGATTTATGAGTCCAAATCAAGCTTCTTACATCGTTGATTCATTCTGGTTTTGATTAGAATCAAGAAGAAATTGCCAAATCTCCAAACAGGGCAAACTGGAATCACTTTGGTTAAAAGTGGGATAACTTCTTCATCATAACTCCTATGATCTTGATTCAACTTCAGGGTGATTCTACACTGATTTATGAATCCAAATCAATGCTTCTTACATCGTGATTCATTCTGGTTTTATTAGTATCAAGAATAAATTGCCAACTCTCCAAACAGGACAAACTGGAATAACTTCGGTTAAAAGTGGGATAACTTTCATCATAACTCCTACTGATCTTGATTCAATTCAGGGTGATTCTACATTGATTTATGATTCCAAATCAAGCTTCTTACATCGTGATTCATTCTGGTTTTTATTAGTATCAAGAAAAATTGCCAACTCTCCAAAAAAGGCAAACTGGAATCACTTCGGTTAAAAGTTGGGATAACTTCTTCATCATAACTCCTATGATCTTGATTCAACTTCAGGGTGATTCTACACTGATTTATGAGTTCAAATCATGCTTTCTTACATCGTGATTCATTCTTGTTTTATTAGTATCAAGAAGAAATTGCCAACTCTCCAAACAGGGCAAACTGGAATCACTTCGGTTAAAAGTGGGATAACTTCTTCATCATAACTTTAATGATATTGATTCAACTTCAGGGTGATTATCCCTTGATTTATGAGTCCAAATAAACCTTCTTACATCTGGATTCATTCTTGTTTGGTTAGAATCAAGAATAAATTGCCAAATCTCCAAACAGGGCAAACTGGAGTCACTTCGGTTAAAAGTGGGATAACTTCTTCATCATCACTCCAATGATATTGATTCAACTTCAGGATGATTCTCCACTGATTTATGAGTCCAAATAGAGCTTCTTAAATCTTGATTCATTCTGGTTTGATTAGAACCAAGAAGAAATTGCCAAATCTCCAAACAGGTATAGTGGAATCACTTCGGATAAAAGTGGGATAACAATGCAAACTGGAATCACTTCGGTTAAAAGTGGGATAACTTCTTCATCATAACTACAATGATATTGTTTCAACTTCAGGGTGATTATCAACTTCTTTATGAGTTCAAATAGAGTTTCTTACATCGTGATTCATTCTGGTTTGATTAGAATCAAGAAGAAATTGCCAAATCTCCAAAAAGGGTAAACTGGAGTCACTTCCGTCAAAAGTGGGATAACTTTTTCATCATAACTCCTATGATCTTGATTCATCTTCAGGGTGATTCTACACTTATTTATGAGTCCAAATCAAGCTTCTTACATCGTGATTCATTCTGGTTTTATTAGTATCAAGAAGAAATTGCCAACTCTCCAAACAGGGCAAACTGGAATCACTTCGGTTAAAAGTGGGATAACTTCTTCATCATAACTCCAATGATATTGATTCAACTTCATGGTGATTATCCACTGATTTATGAGTCCAAAAAAGCTTCTTACATCTTGATTCATTATGGTTTGATTAGAATCAAGAAGAAATTGCACAAATCTTCAAACAGGGATAAACTGGAATCACTTCGGTTAAAAGTGGGATAACTTCTTCATCATAACTCCTATGATCTTGATTCATCTTCAGGGTGATTCTACACTTATTTATGAGTCCAAATCAAGCTTCTTACATCATGATTCATTCTGGTTTGATTAGTATGAAGAAGAAATTGCCAACTCTCCAAACAGGGCAAACTGGAATCACTTCGGTGAAAAGTGGGATAACTTCTTCATCATAACTCCAATGATATTGATTCAACTTCAGGATGTTTCTACACTGATTTATGAGTCCAAATCAAGCTTCTTGCATGTTTATTCATTCTTGTTTGATTATAATCAAGAAGAAATTCCCAAATCTCCAAACACGGTAAACTGGAATCACTTCGGTTAAAAGTGGGATAACTTCTTCATCATAACTCCTAAGATCTTGATTCAACTTCAGGGTGATTATCCACTGATTTATGAGTCCAAATCAAGCTTCTTACATCGTGATTTATTCTGGTTTGATTAGAATCAAGAAGAAATTGCCAAATCTCCAAACAGGGCAAACTGGAATCACTTTGGTTAAAAGTGGGATAACTTCTTCATCATAACTCCTATGATCTTGATTCAACTTCAGGGTGATTCTACACTGATTTATGAGTCCAAATCATGCTTCTTACATCGTGATTCATTCTGGTTTTATTAGTATCAAGAATAAATTGCCAACTCTCCAAACAGGACAAACTGGAATAACTTCGGTTAAAAGTGGGATAACTTCTTCATCATAACTCCTATGATCTTGATTCAAATTCAGGGTGATTCTACACTGATTAATGAGTCTAAATCAAGCTTCTTAAATCGTGATTCATTCTGGTTTTATTAGTATCAAGAATAAATTGCCAAATCTCCAAACAGGGCAAACTGGAATCACTTCGGTTAAAAGTGGGATAACTTCTTCATCACAAGTCCAATGATATTGATTCAACTTCAGGGTGATTATCCACTGATTTATGAGTCCAAATAAAGGTTCTTACATTTTGATACATCTGGTTTGATTAGAATCAAGAAGAAATTGCCAAATCTCCAAACATGGTAAACTGGAGTCACTTCGGTTAAAAGTGCGATAACTTCTTCATCATAACTCCTATGATCTTGATTCAAATTAAGGGTGATTCCACACTGATTTATGAGTCCAAATAAAGCTTCTTACATCGTGATTCATTCTGGTTTTATTATTATCAAGAAGAAATTGCCAACTCTCCAAACAGGACAATCTGGAATCACTTCGGTTAAAAGTGGGATAACTTCTTCATCATAACGCCACTGATATTGATTCAACTTCAGGGTGATTATCCACTGATTTATGAGTCCAAATAAAGCTTCTATATCTTGATTCATTCTGTTTTGATTAGAATCAAGAAGAAATTGCCAAATCTCCAAACAGGGTAAACTAGAGTCACTTTGGTTAAAAGTGGGATAACTTCTTCATCATAACTCCTATGATCTTGATTCAACTTCAGGGTGATTCTACACTGATTTATGAGTCCAAATCATGCTTCTTACATCGTGAATCATTCTGGTTTTATTAGTATCAAGAAAAAATTGCCAAGTTTTCCAAACAGGGCAAACTGGAATAACTTCGGATAAAAGTGGGATAACTTCTTCATCATAACTCCTATGATCTTGATTAAAATTCAGGGTGATTCTACACTGATTAATGAGTCTAAATCAAGCTTCTTAAATCGTGATTCATTATGGTTTTATTAGTATCAAGAATAAATTGCCGATCTCGAAACAGAGCAAACTGGAATCACTTCGGTTAAAAGTGGGATAACTTCTTCATCACAAGTCTAATGATATTGATTCAACTTCAGGGTGATTATCCACTGATTTATGAGTACAAATAAAGCTTCTTACATCTTGATTCATTCTGGTTTGATTAGAATCAAGAAGAAATTGCCAAATCTCCAAACAGGGTAAACTAGAGTCACTTTGGTTAAAAGTGGGATAACTTCTTCATCATAACTCCTATGATCTTGATTCAACTTCAGGGTGATTCTACACTGATTTATGAGTCCAAATCAGCTTCTTACATCGTGATTCATTCTTGTTTTATTAATTATCAAGAATAAATTGCCAACTCTCCAAACATGGCAAACTGGAATAACTTCGGTTAAAAGTGGGATAACTTCTTCATCATAACTCCTATGATCTTGATTCAACTTCAGGGTGATTCTACACTGATTTATGAGTCAAATCAAGCTTCTTACATCGTGATTCATTCTGGTTTTATTAGTATCAAGAAGAAATTGCCAACTCTCCAAACAGGGCAAACTGGAATCACTTCGGTTAAAAGTGGGATAACTTCTTCATCATAACTCCATTGATATTGATTCAACTTCAGGGTGATTATCCACTGATTTATGAGTCCAAATAAACCTTCTTACATCTGGATTCATTCTGGTTTGGTTAGAATCAAGAAGAAATTGCCAAATCTCCAAACAGGTAAACTGGAGTCACTTCGGTTAAAAGTGGGATAACTTCTTCATCATCACTCCAATGATCTTGATTCAACTTCAGGGTGATTCAACACTGATTTATGAGTCCAAATAGAGCTTCTTACATCATGATTCATTCTGGTTTTGATTAGAATCAAGAAGAAATTGCCAAATCTCCAAACAGGTAAACTGGAATCACTTCGGTTAAAAGTGGGATAAC
>CAJHQQ010004578.1:0-26281 GCA_905132885.1 Moricandia moricandioides | reverse complement strand
GCGCGTAGCGCAGACAAACGATCTAGTACTTGTAAAAGAAGATGGATAAGAGTTGATTAATCAATCAAGAGAATTAAAGTTTTGATGGCTATGGTTTTGGGTGGATACGTCAACACTTTGTGAAAGTGACCAAACAGTTTTATTTTTTTTTCCTTTGAAACAACACATAACTTTTGTATTATCTTTTTGTTTATTGTAATCTTCTGATTCTGAATATTCCTGTTTTGTTTTTGAGAGCTTCAAATATAGTGTACTTATATATATTATGCTTTGGATGCTTGATGCATCCGAGTTTTATGCCGGTTTGTTTTCTAGTAAGAATATGGCAAATGTTCTACAATATGCATTCTTTATTTTTATATTATTGAAAAGTTTATGTGTTTTGATTTATATATTAATGGAATCTATCTATTATGTATATAAACAAGTTTTATGTTAAAAGGAATCAATTCTCAGCATAGCTGTAAAAAAAATTATACATTTTAATAGATTATTTTAGTCTTTATGGTGTGTGTCCCTTTCCTGTCCCGAGCAGCCATGTGGTGTGGACTGTTGTCTTTCGTCATTCATATACTACAAATTGGTTTATTATACATCCAAAATTGTTGCGTTGAACGATTCATCTCCTATCAACTGGGCCTAAGGAGGGCTTTCTTTAATCAATGGTTTTTTAGATTCTTCCTTGGGCTAGTAATGGGCATATTCATATTCTGATAACCGGGAATGGTTTAATTCAATAGGTAAATTTAATTAGATGATACGATCAAGAGGCTTTGATCATAATATGGACCATTTTAATCCGGTTTGTTCGATTCTGATTTGGTAACCTTTTCATTTCATGAAGCCCATTAATCGGCCCACTTATTAGATAACTGCGGGTCCCAAAAATCTTTGTCTTGTCGGAAACCGCCAAGTCATAACAAAGATTCTCGTTATTACAGTTAGGGAAGTTTAACAGACTTAAGAAAAACGATTATTCAATAAATCTCATGAAGAAGAGGATGAAGAGTTACATCGCAGTGAGCTCGTAATTACAATAAGAAGAAGATGAAGCAGCAGCTTCACGAGCGAGAAACTCAACAGCTAACATGGCTTCCGCTTGAGAGAAGATGCTTTAACCTTCTCCAACAAAGCCACCTTCACGGCAGATCCTCTCTTCTTCAGATCCATGCTTTCATGCTCCGTCACGCCATAGAGACCAACGTTCAAATCTTCACGAAGTTCTTGGTTGTGTCCGCGTCCGCTCTTGGCATTAGTCACGCACGTAAGTTGTTCGATGAAAGGCCTCAGAGAGAAGACAGTTTCCTCTCTAACTCCATGATCAAGGCCTATCTCGAAACTCGTAACTATACTGACTCGTTTTCTCTTTACAGAGAACTTAGGAAGGACACGTGTTTTGCTCCTGATAATTTTACTTTCACGACATTGATAAAGTCCTGTACTTTGAGTATGTGTGTTGACCAAGGTTTACAGTTGCATAGCCAGATTTGGAGATATGGGTTTTGTGCAGATATGTATGTTTCGACAGGAGTTGTTGATATGTACGCTAAGTTTGGGAAGATGGGTTTTGCAAGGAGTGTTTTCGACGAAATGCCTCGGAGAAGTGAGGTTTCTTGGACAGCTCTGATCTGTGGGTATGCTAAGTGTGGGGAGGTGGAAGTGGCTAGCAAGCTCTTTGCTGAGATGCCTGAAGTTAAGGACATTGTGATATACAACGCGATGATGGATGGTTATGTTAAATCTGGTGACATGATCTCTGCTAGAAGATTGTTTGATGAGATGAGTAACAAAACTGTGATCACTTGGACCACTATGATTCATGGTTACTGCAACAACAAAGAGGTGGAATCCGCTAGGGAGTTGTTTGATGCTATGCCGGAAAGGAACTTAGTCTCTTGGAATACAATGATAAGTGGGTACTGTCAGAATAAAAAACCTCAAGAAGCTATAAGATTGTTTCAGGAGATGCAGGCAACCACCTCGCTGGATCCTGACGACGTGACTATTGTGAGTTTGCTACCAGCTATTTCTGACACTGGTGCTCTCAGTCTCGGTGAATGGTGTCACCGTTTTGTGCAGAGGAGAAAGCTCGATAAGAAGGTGAAAGTTCGCACAGGGATTCTCGACATGTACTCGAAATGTGGGGAGATAGAGAAGGCGAAAAGGATATTCGATGAGATGGAAGTGAAAGAAGTAGCGTCTTGGAACGCTATGATAAACGGGTATGCTTTGAATGGGAATGCACGTGCTGCTTTGGATCTATTCTTGACAATGGTTAAAGAAGTAAAGCCAGATGAGGTCACAATGCTTGCTGTTCTCTCAGCTTGTAACCATGGCGGATTAGTGGAGGAAGGAAGAAAATGGTTCCAAATGATGGAAGAGTTTGGTCTGAGTGCTAAGATTGAGCACTATGGATGTATGGTTGATCTACTAGGCAGGGCAGGGCAACTAAAAGAAGCAGAGGATATGATTACAAACATGCCTTTTGAGCCAAATGGTATCATTCTAAGCTCTTTCTTGTCTGCGTGTGGTCAATACAAGGATACAGAAAGGGCCGAGAGAATTCTGATGGAGGCTATTGACTTAGAGCCTAGGAATGATGGGAATTATGTTCTGTTGAGGAACTTGTATGCTGCAGATTCAAGGTGGGATGATGTCAGGATGGTGAAAAACATGATGAGGAAGAAGGAAGCCACAAAAGAGGTTGGTTGTAGCATGATTGAGATAGATTCTATTGTTTCGGAGTTCATATCAGGAGATACAACACATCCTGGCCGGAGAAACATACATTTGGCTCTCGGGAAGCTGCTTATGCACATGAGAGACGAGGAAGGTAACTGGTAGTATGAGAGCAAAACACAAACTGCATCAGCTATGTCTCTCAACTAGTATTGGCCGTTCACACATTTACATACCTGAAGAAGCTCAAACGCAGCACATGCCTTGAGTATAGAAGAAGGATTGCGTAACATAGTTCCAAATCTTCCAGTCTCAGCAACACTGCATCTCAAGTGGCCAGCTTCTTGTATGCGAGCTCTCTCTATCACTTGCGCCAACATAGTAGGAGTACATGAGAAAGCTGCAGCTACAAAGAATTGAGGATCCATGAAAGTTATAACAAAAGCTTCAATGTGTTCAAGAGCCATTCTTCTTGCCCCATCTAAGCTTTATGCTTTTCAGGGTGCTCTCTGATGAAGAAGTTCCTATCATCAAAGCATATTCAAACATCCTGTTGCCATTTATTTGATGATATTAGAGTCAAAATTGAACTTAGATGGTTATATTAAACATGTATGACAATGCAGCCATGAACTGAGCCATTTTTGACACGGAAGATGAACACAAGTGAACAAGAGCTGGAACACTATAAGGGCATGTACACCTCCCGTGGTAGCGACTTCCATGCTACATTTATCATCAGCTGCTAAGTTTGCTGACGCTCCCGCAGCTCGTTCCTAATCACATAGATTACGTAAACTCCTCCCACTTTTTACGTACCCTACGACTTAAATATAAGTCAACTTGTGGCTTGATCAAACTAGTCGTGTCATCTTAAAAGTCAGAATTGGAATATTAGTCAACCAATCTCAATGTAGTAATATCACATTTATTCATTGGATGTTGCTCCATTACCAAAAAAAAAAAAAAAAAAATATTAGTAAAAAGTAAAGAAAAAAAAAGACATTTGTTGTTTCTCCTTTACCAACAAAAAAAAAAGAATGATCAAAATTTAATAATCGTACTGCCTCTGTTTCAAATTACGTGATTTAAAGATTATTTTGTTTCAAAATATATGATGTTTTAAAGTTTTAAGGCTATTTTTAACTTTATTAAAAATTGTTCAGCCAATTAAATTTTACAATATTTTTTTATAATTGGTTGAACGATTTTTATATTATAAATTGAAAAATATTTTTTAAAAAATTGTAAGTTTTTTAATCTTTATGTATTTTTCTTAAACATCATCTAATAAAAAATGGAAGGAGTATTATTGACAAGCTTTTTATAATTTGTAACTTAATATCGTTAATTAGGTCGAGTTGTTTTTTTTATATTGAGTTAACATTAAGGGATTGGACTTGATAAATCGATGTTTGGTTTTGTTGTGTGTATCTATTTTGGTAAAAAATCATCAAAGCTCTGAAAGATACTCTTTTTAGTGTACTGAAATTAGAAAGGATTGATATATGTTTGACCATAGTAATACTTCACAATGTGTATTGGGCCTATGTTTGCCCAGTTAAACTGGGTCTTTATCCAGTAACGAATTACTAAAGCCCATTATAAAGATCCGACCACTGGGCTTTAAGTCCAGCCCTATATTTCATTTGGATCGGAGCTAGAATAGAGTGAGTGAGTGACACAGACTACAATTTACGTCACCTTTTTTCTCTCTTTTCTTTTTGACTTTCTCCAATCATTTACTAATGATTACTGTGTCAGGTAACTGGATGAGATGATAGTTACAGTGATATACTTCCTCTCTTTCATAGTAATATTCAATACTTTAACTTTAGAAAATTTTGATGTTTTAAAATATAATAGATTTTTTGAGATTTTAAAAACTATCAACCAAATTATTTTTACAGTATTTCTATATAAGAGATAAAAACCAAAATAGACAAAAAAAGTTTTTGTCCTAAAAATAGCACCCAAAAGAAAAATGAATAAAATAGACTTTATTAAAGGATGTAAATATATATTTATACATTTGGGTTAACTATTCTAAACTTATGATTTAGAGTTATGGGGTGGGGGTTTTGGAGTTGAGGTTTAAAAATTAAAAAAATTTAAAAATATTAAATTTTTCAAAATAAAAAAGTTCTATTTTGGTCATTTTCTCTCTCAAAGTCTATTTTTGTGACAAAAACTTCAAAAATGACTATTTGAGAGATTTGTCTTTTCTATAATTGACTAAATAATTTTTAATATACATTTTAATGAATTTTGTATAGAAAAATATTGTATTTTTTATGTTTGTAGACATAATATTGTATATCATAAAACAAAGAGAACATTATTTTATACATGTCGAATATCATTGAACTATAGTCGTTTACCGTTTACAGGTTATGGATTAATTTGCTCAAAAGAAAACTTATCAAGACATAAACCTACAAATCTCTCATAAAGGTGCGGTTTAAATATGGCAAAATATTATCTGAACTTATACCAATCGTATAAATGAAGGACAACTCATTGCCTATTTATAATATTTAAATTTCATTTGACTGTAAACATTACTTTTCAGGTAGAAAGAACAACAAAAGTTTACGATGGCGAGCATATAATCCAAACTAAAGATGAACATATAATAACAAAAAGTAAATTAAAGAAGCAGAAACTTCAAGAATTATTCGGGGGTGGTAAAATAGGAGAGAAGAAAAGTAGATCATTATCAAAATTTGTCTCTTTAATGATGTAATTTAATATGACAAATAAGATCATGGAGACAAAGACAATATGTAGGGTATCCATTAAGATCTATATATATATATACACGAACGATATGATGTAGATCTGTTTCTCTCTTAATTTTTATTTTAAATTATGTTATACCTTTCCTTTGCACGATTAGATTTGTTTATAAATTTAAATCTTAATCTAATTTTCACCTTGAGCAAAAAGGTATTTATGAATGTATCACTCTCATCTTTTTCACTCTGCTTCAATAATATACATCAAATGTTAATATATCAACAAGATGAGAGAATTTTAGTAGTCATCATGTGCAAAAAAAATTTGAGAGACTTGTTGTCATTCATTTATCATCATTTTAGTATATAAATAAATTTGGTTGGAGTTTGTATATGTTTGTAAATATATTTTATACAGAAAAACCTTAAGTTTATTTATTTATTCCAAAACTGTAATTTTGTTTCACTTGTAAACGCAGACAACTGCTTTTCAAACAATGTGTCCTCTTGATTTTAGGTAGAGCACAAATATAAATTACAATACATGTTTTTCATGAAGGAATTGCAATCAGAATGCGTCATAATATATCAACTAAACCCCGGTGTTATTATAATAAAAGTATAATTATATTCTGTTGGACCAAAAGCAAGATTTCGAGGATCTGATTTGGTGTGACCCAAGAGACGTTACCAATCAAGCTGACAATTCCTTTCTTATAATCAAATTTTACACATAAAAAGAAGGGTTTATAAAGGTTAATGGGTTTAACAACCTTTTGCTTGAAAATATTATCAAAAATTGTGTAATAGCTACATTATTTTAATATATTTTAGATATAAGAATGGGTCGAACTTTGAAATTCGAATAAGAAATTTATCTAGTGATGATTTTAGATTTTAGTGTTGACAAAGAGTTATTATTTAATGTTGCAAAATCCTACGCGAGTTCCTTACTCAAGGGAAAAGTAACCTAGGTTGCATTATCAGACAACAGAAAGTACTAGCAAGCTCAAATTGTTTACTACTCCATGAATCATGATTATTAGAATCTAATTTTTAATATGGTAAATACTACTAACCGTTAATATTACAAAATAAAATCAGCTAGATCTACGAGAAATTGGTACGTCTCTCATGACTCTTACCCCATCTGCTTTCGCTTATTTTTAGTTATGGTTACCTCTTTTATGGGGAATCAGAGAATTGAATGAACAAATCGGTTTGGGGAAACATCACATTTAAGTTTCTGAACCAGTCCCGTTGCCTTGTTTATACGTATAAATATATGCATATATTTGTAGAGTAGTACATGTGTACGTAACTTTAATAGATACGCTGTAATATATATTGAGTTTCGAGTGACCATGTGACAAAATTAATATTATATAATATGTTTCAGATTTACGGATTGTGACTTCGAATCTCTTACTATTCAAAAGAAAAAACATAGTTTCAATATATATTTTCCACGATTTTTGCTGCAAAGTGTTTAAGCATTTTAATAAACTATTTCATATATTTTCGTGGAATATATCATCTTGTTGGGAAAACAATTATCTTTCCTATGGTCGTTTTTTTGGTGAAACTATGGTCGTTGATATTTCATTTTTATACAACTCAAAAATGACTGGCATGTGAGCCATGTGTGCCCATTGACCTATATAAAAATATCAAATCTCGCATCAATCATCGTATACCGCTCGCAGATTTTCCAACAATCTCTACTCTCTTAGACTTTTATTTTGTATCGATTTGCACGATTATAAACAATTATGCAAATATATTTTCTTATAATCGATCAAGATCAATCACAGCTAGGTTGTGTATTAATCCATCTTCCATGTCTCCTCTTGCTTCATACTATCTTGTCTTCTTCCTCCTCTTAACAATCGGTATATATGTATATACTATATAGTTATTCGTTCATGGGTAATAGTTAAAACCTAATTTTATTTTTAAACCCACGTCTACACGTGAAAAGAACAATTTATTTTCTTAATTTGACAAGTAAAATAATCATCATCTAACGTATATATGTTTAAACTAAATTTACGTTTTTTATGTGTCACCAACTACTTTTATTCAGTATACAGATTAAAACGACTCTTGTAAAAGTGATTATATATGTTAATTAAGACTTTTAAGTACTTTTGATCTTTTTCTTCTGTACAAAACGATTTAGATTATGGAGACGCGTCTAGTAGCATACTCGCACACATACCCAAATCTTGGGATCAGATATGAATACTAACATAGACCTTTAATCATTTTACTGTCATACAATACTCAATTTATCTCATTCTCTAACTACACCTATTATTTTGACGTTTTATGATATAGCACATACGTATAAAACGTCATTTATCTATATATTCATATTATTTTCCACGTTGCAGCTACCACACTGTAATGTCAATCTATAATCACAGAGGATTAATAATAATATCAATTATTAGGATCATATAAAAATAAAATTAGAATATATTATAAAATAAATGAGAATCGTAAAGCAGTTGGGTGTAATGGGTTCAGATTCCGAATGAACAAAAGCCACAGCCACATTTTTTCTGAAGTGGACACTATTTCAAATTTATTAACTCTTGAGTATACACATTAATACATACGTGTGAATAAGGGTAGTATTAATTAATTATTGTGGTGGCCATATAATAAGTAGTACTAAAATAAAGTGGTCTCTTAATTAATTATGATGGCGCCGAATCGAATATGACAATGTAACGAATATGTATAGATCTGTTCTATACATACTTAATCATTTAAATTTGATTAGGTACTTGTACGTTTATGTTTAATCAAGTTTTAATACCGTGACCCACTCGTATTAAAGTAATTGTATCACATGGCATTACAGCCATCTTAGTCATGCCTTCATGCCCTTTTCCATCTCGAGAAGGAAACAAAATGCTTAATCTGACATTTAATTATAAAATTAGTTGAAAGAGATGGCTTAATGCCTTTGACCAGGAAGTGTGAATCTCGTGTATGTTTTTATTAGAGCATCCACATTGAAGTATTATAGGGGGTTCATTAAGGGGGTTCATTGGGCTTTTGGGTTTTTAAATAAATGGAAAATGGGTTAATTTTCGTGGGTCGGTCCTCTCGGCTGAACCCGCGTGAGACGGGTTCATGCCACGTGTCACACGCGGGTTGGATGTGCGTATGAGGCGGAAAGTGACTTCACGCGTGTGTCTCTCATTTTCGTGAAACCGAAAAAAGTTTAGGGTTTCCACTTCTCTCTGGCGATTTCGAGTGCGACGGCGACGAAGAGGCGATTCCGGCTTCAATCGACGACGCTGCGACTACGAATCAAGGTTAGGGTAATATCTACTCGATTAACGGTTAGGGTTCATCTTTTTTTCATTCTAAATGAGAGTTAGGGTTACGAAAAGAAAAATCGATTTGGGGCTTTTGAGATAGGGTTGTAAATCGAGAAAGGGGTTTTGATATAGGGTTCGAAATCTTGTTGGGGGTTCGATTTATGGTTTGTTTATAGGTGGTTTCAAATCAGTTTGGATTTGTGGTTCTAACATGTCATTCTTTTCTTTTACAGATGGATCCCACAGAGCAAAAGAGAGATTCTAAGAAGCAAAAGCACCACATCGAAATGGTAGGCTTTGTGGCCGATTCGGAATATGGAATTCCGCGAAGGTGTTCATGCGGTGGTCGAATCATCAACGAGGTCGGGGGTAAGGATGACTGCGACACAGTACCTGGGAAGAGGTTCTTCACATGCCTAAACTACGAGGTGAGTGTTCTTCATTATTTTTCCATTTTTAAACTTATTTACTTCCACTAACACTCTCTGTTTGTTGTTTTTGTTGAGCACCAAGGATGATGGCTTACACTATCGACAACCATGGGTGTTTGGTGTGAAGGAGGAGCTTGAGAAGTTGACAAAGCGAGTGGAGGAGGCTGAGAAGGTTATCAATGTGGTCTCTACCATCAATGATCAGATAATCTTCTTGGAGGTTAGTTTAATTTCCTTGCTTCATATGTATTTGACTTAGTGTTGTTTATGTATACTTAACAACTAGATAAGTGTAACACTAATTATCGTTTATGTGTTTGCTTGGCCAGGGACAAGTTAAAAACCTCCAAGAACAGGTTGATTACATGAGGGTGCGGATCGCTGACCTAGAGAGGATGTGCTTTGATTGAAAACACAAGGTAAACTTCAAAACAAAACTTAAGTTATTTGTTGTTTGTTTAATTTAGAAATAAAAATTTGTACTTGTCATTAGTAAAGTAGGACTATCTTTGGTTCTTGTACTTGTTATAACATGAATTAAGTTCTGAACTAGTTCTCTAGTTCAGAAGAAAACATAAAGCTTACCTTGAAACAAAACTAGAGTTCGTTATTGTTTGTTAAACTAGAAGAAAACAAAAGCTAAACCAAAACAAAACTAGTATTCAAAGCTGAACTAGTATTTAAAACTTAATTTGAAATATTAATAATTATTCGTTTTCAGTTTGGTTGTTGGCTGTGATAAATATTTGCTTTTAATCACACTGATTAGATTGGTAACCAATTCTAGCTGAGTAATGGTGGTTGTGCAATTAAGTGTAATGAATGTTTGAGCTCGATTGTGTTTAAAACCAAGATGAATCCTGTGAAAACCAAATCACTAAAAAACACCAACTAAAACCTTAACCTAACCCAAATATGGATCCTTTTTCCTTAAACTCCCCCGGTTTTGTTAACCTACTGGCCTCACAGAGCAGTCCACCAATAGACGTGGACTTTGGTCAAGTAGGTAGTAATTCTCCGGGGGTAGTTAAGCCACTGCAGAAGAGAAAGTGGTCAATCAAAGAGGACCTTGTCCTCATCTCTGCTTGGCTTAACACTAGCAAGGACCCTATTGTCAGTAATGAACAAAAGGCTCAGTGTTTTTGGAAGAGAATTGAAGAGTACTTCAATTCTAGCCCTCAGTTGAAGGGCTACGTTCCTAGGGAGCGTGGTCAGTGTAAGCAGAGGTGGGGGAGAGTGAACGAGCAGGTCTGCAAGTTCGTCGGTAGCTTTGAGGCTGCTTTGAAGGATGTAGGGAGTGGCGAAGGCGATAATGATCTGATGAAGAAAGCACATGACATCTTCACCAACGACTACCAGGCCAAGTTCACCATGGAACACTGTTGGAGGGAATTGAGGTTTGATCAGAAGTGGAAATCCTCGGCTATGCAGTCAAAAGATGGTGGCAAGGAGAGAAACAAGGAAGCTCCGGAAGAGATTCCACGGGAGGAAGAGGCTAGGCCTCCTGGTGTTAAGGCCAGCAAGGCTGCGAAACGCAAGAAGCACACCAACGAAGCTGCTTTTGACCAAATAGAGAACATTCTAGCTGAGAAGAGGAGCATATCAAAGCACAAGCTCCTGGAACGACTCCTTGCCAGAAATAACTCTGATCTCTCGGCTAAGGAAGTGGAACTAAAGAACAAACTCATAGAAGAAATGTTATGATTCATGTATTAGAAATTTGATTCTATTAACTTGCTTGATTGTTTTTTGCTTTTCAAATGCAATGATTCATGTATTTGTTTTTTATTGACATTATTAACTCATTTGCTTGTCATGTTTTGTTGTTTTGTTGCAGGTCACGGATTGCAGGAGGCAGGTGAAGGAGGTGTTTTGTATTGACAGTAGGGTAGCTTTGTTTCACGGATTAATGATCTCTCTTTTCTGTTTTGTATTGAGAGTTCACGGGTGTATGATGGCTGACGGGTGTAGTGTACAATTTTGTTGTAATGTACACTAGCAAACAATGTAATAGGTTCCTATGTAACATATTGAACTTGTTGTTTCCTTTATAAATCAGGTGCTTGTTTCATTTACTTGTGTACAACATAAACCTTTTTCTTTACAAGTTTTGCTTTGTTTCATATCTCTCTCTTTTTGTTGTACCATTTACTGCAAACTACACTAAGTTTGGCAAAGAAGAACAAATTTGGCAATCAAGAACACAGGTTTGAGACAATCAAATAATCCTAATTACTTAATGTTTAAAAACTTTAACAATCTTTATTGTTTTTAGAAATCATTACTTAGTAACTCCTACATACTTAATTTTTTAAAACTTTAAAAATCTTTAATGCATTTAGAAATTATTACTTAATAACTCTTAATTTTTAAAATTTTTGATTGTAGGAATAATGTCTTACTCATCAAGTGATCAAGAAAATGAAATTTTTGAAGAAATGATGGACCAACAACTGGATGATTTCATCGACTCTATTGTTGACGTTCAAAGGACCAAGCCGAGGAGACATTACATAGAAAGAGATCGGGAACAAGGACACAACCTACTATGGAATGACTATTTCAGCGAGAATCCTACATACCCACCTCAAATGTTTAGGAGGCGTTTTCGAATGAACAAGCCTTTGTTTCTTCGCATTGTCGATCGTCTCAGTAATGAAGTTCCATACTTTGAGCAAAGAAGAAATGGTCATGGAAGGTTAGGGCTTTTTGCACTTCAAAAATGTACTTCAGCTATACGAATGCTGGCATATGGTCAATCCGCAGATTCAAATGACGAATATCTCCGGCTTGCGGAAAGCACAGCCCTTTTATGTCTGGAAAAGTTCAACGAAGGAATAATACATTTGTTTGGAGATGAGTATCTAAGAAGACCTACGGCAGAAGATCTACAACGATTACTCGATGTTAGCGAGATTCGCGGGTTCCCAGGGATGATAGGAAGCATCGACTGTATGCATTGGGAGTGGAAAAACTGCCCAACTGCTTGGAGAGGGCAGTACACACGTGGTTCGGGTAAGCCGACAATTGTCTTAGAGGCCGTGGCATCACATGATCTTTGGATATGGCACGCATTCTTCGGATTACCAGGTACCCTCAACGATATTAATGTTCTTGACCGATCACCAGTGTTTGATGACATTTTACAAGGTCGAGCTCCGAAAGTTAATTTCAAGGTCAATAACCACAACTATCGTATGGCGTACTACCTTACCGACGGTATTTATCCTAAATGGTCAACGTTTATCCAATCCATCCCACTTCCTCAAGGGGACAAAGCAGAGCTATTTGCTGAACGTCAAGAATCCACAAGAAAAGATGTCGAACGGGCTTTCGGAGTATTGCAATCGAGGTTTGCAATCGTTAGAAACCCAGCTCTACTATGGGACATTAATAAAATAGGAAGGATTATGAGAACTTGTGTCATACTGCACAACATGATAGTAGAGGACGAACGACATTCATATACTCTCTATGATACATCTGAGTTTGAGACAGGAGAGTCAAGCAGAAGTGCTGAGGTTCAAACGACAACATCTTTGAATGCCGATAATATGCATGGCGTTCGCAATGAACTTCGAGATTCACAGACTCATGCTCGGTTGAAAGCTGATTTGGTCGAAAATATTTGGCAAAAGTTTGGTAATCAGAATTAATAATCTTTTGTATCTTCACGAATTATCAATGTATTGAATAAAAACTTTTATAACATCAATTAAAATTATTTAATTTTTTTTTTGGTCAAAAATTCTATTTCTATTAAATATATTTTTTTTAAAAAAATATATATAAATATTTTTTAAAAAAAAATATTATTTTATTCCTATGAACCTCAACTTCGGGTTCATTGATGGAAGAGCACATTTGATCCGGGTTCAACACTATTCATGGTCCCACCAAAAAAATAATAAAAAAAATTGGTGAACCCCAAAGGGGGGTTCACTAATGTGGATGCTCTTACTCCCATTGTACTCAAATTATTTACGGCACGTGTAATCAAACACCTCGACGCAATCTGTATAGTTTTTATACTATTAATTTTCTTTCTTGAAATTAATTATAGTTTTTAGCAATCATAAACAATTTTAAACCCTAATTAATCTCTCTCACTAGTTGCTCCATAACAATACTTGGAAAATTTTATAACCACACTTGTAAAACAATATCTACGTAACGTTGTTTTGATTAAAAGAAGAAAGAATAGTCTTCTCAGAAGACTAACAAGTCTTTTAATAATATACCACAAACCTACTACCATATACTATAAAACATATATATGTTTTTGCGCTTTATAAAATATAGCTTATACTGATCAATTAGGAGTTTTTTCCCTAGTGTATTTCAAATTTTAAATAAAATTTTGTACATAGAGTTTTGATATACAGTTTGATCAGATTTGAGAATAATATGCATAATTACAACTGATACTACACGAAATAAAAATATTTTCTAAACGACAGGACCGTCCCTGAGATATTGGAGGCCCTAAGCAATTTAGGAAGGGTTTTATAAATTTTTTTCTTTTTATAAATTTGAGGTTTTTTTCTATGTAATTTTCTTGAAAAAATTTAGGGACCTTAATCTAATGTTTCATTTAGTTGTGTCCAGGACCACCCCTGCTAAACGTAAACATATATTTAAATAATTCTGTCTATGCATATGTCAAAACAGCATTTTTGTATGGTTATATTCGAGTGTCGTAATCGTACTCTGTTTCTAAATTTTACCAATCAAATATACCAAAGAAGAAAAAACGAAACTCTATGAAAAATAGAAAGAATAGATGCTAAGTTTTATATACATTCATCGACTTTAACAAAAAGAAAAGTTTTATATATATGACGTCACGCCAACTCCCAATTTTGTTCGGAGGAAATAAAAGTGAGATGGGCATTTCATAAGTTACAAGGCGACGCACATGCACGAGGGTCGGGCCATATTAGACGTGAGAGTAAAAAAATATCAACGACTGCCATGCAGTTATACTAATATTCTTTTATTTCAATATACGTAGTTTTTATTTTTGTACGAAAAGAATACACATATGAAACCATAGTGTTTCTATTTATTTTCACATGAAACACAACTAGTTTATAAAACGGTGAAATCTCAATAATATCTATTTTGTTCCATGGACCCCTTTCCATCTTCCCTCATTCATTTATTATAACCAAAAACTATTATATATATTTTCTATTATTTTTCCTTATGAATAAGCCAAAGAAAAAGAGAACATATTTTTATATTATTTTCCAAACAATATGAAAAAGCCAAAAAGAAAAAATAGAGAGATTGATTTTACCAACAAAAAAAGAGAGAGATTGTGGAGGAATATTAATAGAAGCCCACTCACATCTATTTTTGTGCAACCATCTTTCTAAAGCTTCTCTTTGACAATGGAAACCATAAAGAAGAGTGCTTCTCAAGTAACCTTAACCTCCTCCGCCATCTTCACCGTATCCTCCTCCTCCTCCTCCTCCGCCACGGCCACGGCCTCATTGTCCGCATCTACAACTTCTTCTTCTTCATCATCAACAACTTCAAACTTCCCCAAGGATGCTAACTCTAAAAGAAAAGCATCTCCAAGATCATTAGCAGTTCAAGAAGATGATAACGTCGTTAAACGGCGAAAGATCAGCGGCGGAGATAAGCATCCGACGTATAGAGGAGTACGGATGAGGAGCTGGGGCAAATGGGTGTCGGAGATAAGAGAGCCGAGGAAGAAATCAAGAATCTGGCTCGGAACTTATCAAACGGCTGAGATGGCAGCTCGAGCTCACGACGTTGCGTCTTTAGCCATTAAAGGTACGACGGCTCATCTCAATTTTCCTGAGTTATCCGGAGAGCTTCCTCGTCCGGTCACCAATTCTCCCAAGGACATTCAAGCCGCTGCCACCGCCGCCGCCGTGAATTGGCAAGATTCCGGCGCAGATAGCCTCCGTGTGGATAGTTCTGAGCTAGCTGAAGCCGAGCCGAGTCGAGTAGTTATGGCTCAGTCGTTGTCGGGTAGTGGAGTGTTTTGTTCGGACATTAACACTCGAGATTTGTCGGAAACTTCGTGCGCTTCCACGACGTCGTTTTTGGGGAAAGACGACAAGGAGGAAGAGAAGCTGTTTGATTTGCCGGATTTGTTTACCGATGAGATGATTATACGAAATGATGCGTTTTGTTATTACTCGTCCACGTGGCAGCTATGTGGAGCCGATGCTGGGTTCCGGCTTGAAGAGCCGTTTTTCTGATCTCAATGACTAAAATCACACTCCAGCTCACTAACACCTAATTAAAATTGTCTATTAGTATTTCTTTTCTTTTTTCATTTTTACTATTTTACGTTTCTTTATTCTTCAATTTGAGTGTTAATTATTCTTCTGTAAAGAACCGAGTTCACTTTGATTTTCTTTTGTTTTTTTAGAAAAGGGTGTTTGATGAATATTTGTGTAATATAAATGTGGTGATAACATTTTTAACAAAAGAGAAAGCTAATAACCAAAAAATTTCCTGATCAACAAAAAAAAAAGAATGAAACCTAATTGTTTGCTTACAATCGTCATGATATTCGCAAAAGATGTCAAATTTATTCTCTATTGAAGACTAATAAATTTGAATTTAAGTAACTACAATATAGTTAAAAGTATATTGGATATATAGGGGCGTATTTATTAACCGTGTTTTAGTATATTTAAATAATTTGCTAATCCATTAGAAATTAATGAAATGAGTATATCTTTAGTTAATTAGTCGAGTCATTTTCATGAAACTCCTCTTTTTTTTAATTATACTGCTATTCTTTGAATTTTATCCATCAATCGAGGAATAGTTGAGTCATTTGGAAAACTGTATAAGTAGTTTAAATGTGATTTTTCCATTTGTTTTCCATTATAGTATATGTTATTGTTCACTTGTTGACTGACACAGAGAATTATATTGTCAACTTGTGACCACAATTTAAAATGCATATTAATTTCTACAATTTCTAACAGGGAGATGAATAATTACCGCAGCCAAACGTAATCCACGTTCTTGAGCTAATTTGTTAACTAAGAGCAGGATTAACCGGGGTCTATTAAGGTGGGGTTCTTAGCTTTTCTAAAAGATGTTTCTTAGCTTTTAACTAAAAAAACTAAGAACCGTCTCTTAAATAAGAACCCATAAGAGACGTCTCTTAGCGGGAAAAATATATAAAAAAAAAATTAAAAAGACAAATTTTACATTAAGAACCTCAACTTAAGAGGTCCGGGTTAATCATGGCCTAACTTACTTTTCTTATTAATAATATTAATATATATAGTGTGAGTTTTGATGAGATGATGATTATGAAAGTGAGAGTGAAGGAGGGGAAAATAACACGAGTCACATGGAGATGATGTCCTTGGATCTTTCATTTTCATTTTTTTTGTTATTTTTTCTTACTTTGCTTGTTTGTCCACTGCATTAATGGATGTCGAAAGTGAAAAGATATAAACTGTAGTAAGGTGATTGCTTTTAGGCAACACCTTACTTTGTTTACCACTACGACGCAAATATGAAGACTGTTATTGATTCCCAAACATGTTGGACCCTTACCTGAGAGTGAAATATAACCTTTGTTATCTAAAAGATGTACTTTATATACGTTTATTGTTATTACATATAGCAGTTAATGGCAAAATAGGTGAAAACCCACTACAAGAAACGCTTTACTTAGAGAGGAAAAAGTATGTATCAATCCCGTTAAGACAATTTCACATACTTTCAGAAATAGATTTCGTCCACGATAAAATCTTACCCCCTCCGTTTTATAATAGATGATATTTTATAGAAGAGAATATTAAATATAAATAATGGACAAAATGATTTATAAAATATAAATTATTTAGTACCAATTATTCATCATATATCAGTGAGAAAGGGAAAAGACTTTGCCTCTATTGTTCATTGGCATTTGGTAATATTCGTAATATATGTAGAGCATATATACACAAACACATGTATGTTATGTTATTCACTTATTTGGTGAGACTCAAGGATAGTTGAAGACAGGTCATTAACTAGAAACATAGTGGGTGTACTAGTGAGCTCACTATCGTTATCTCCATACGTAGTAATGATTATTAAATGTTGGGTTAGTTTTCAGTTTTCTCATGATTTAAGGTTTGAATGTATGTCGACAATTACAACACATGTTTAACATTAATTTGATAGCAGCCTACCGATTAATGTTAAAATCGAGGTATGTTACCGATTATAAAAGTATTAGTATTATGATTGTCAAATGGCAACAGCAAATAATATTTCTAAGGTTTTTGATCCGCGCTACATTTAGATTTATATTAATTAGTTTAATCGTTTGGACGATACTATGACTTACAAATTAGGAGAAGGTGAATTTGATGTTTGGCATCTTATGGCATGCAAACCCAACTACGTACAGACAAGTAATTAGTCCAATTTACATTTTAAAACCTACGATATATATATAATATTGGTTGTAACTATATTATGGTTGCATATTGTTGGAAGGTTCTACTCCTCTATTTATATATATATATATATATATATCTTTATCTGCAATTATTGGACAAATCTAATAATACATCTAATACAATAAAAACAGAACCCTGTGTACGAAATATATATATACACATACATATAATATATTTTATTTGCAACTATCGTGTAAATCTAATAATACATCTGATATACTTATATTTCTTTATTTGCACCTATCGTGTAAATCTAATAATACATACTGATACAAAAAAACAGGAGAACCCTATGTACGAAAGAGAAAGCAAATGTGTGGAATGTATTAATTAACGCGAGTCTCGCTTGTATATTTGTTAGAGCAAATAATAAGATTTTTTTTATTTAAAAGAAGATTGGTCGTATGTCCATGAATCATGATCAGCATAATTCTCTTTCTTTTCTTTTTTTTTTTTGCCAAGAGATCAGCATAATTCTCGTGTATTAATTAATTAAGTTTTGCATGTAGAACGCATTTACTATCTAATTTATTAAAATTGAAGTACAACCTAGAAATACACCTTATTTTTAATTAATATTTACAAAGAATGCCACTGATATTACCTCTACATCCAAACATGTAAACATTGATTCTTAACAAGAAAAAAAAATTGGGCTAAGCCCATTAACAACTTTATCATTAGAATTGAAGATTTCATTAAAAATGTATATTTATTTTCTAAATTTTTATAATAAAATCAAAATTATACATATATATAGCATTAAATTATTTTTATTTTTATTCATATTCGTATAAGCTACCAACTACATTTGAACTATAAAAAAATAATGTTAATAATTTCGATTATAATTTAAACTTATTCATTTACAATAACAAATTTTGTAACTTTCTATAACAATTTAATGACTAAAACACATACTAATATTTATTATAAATGGTTATATATACAAACAAATACAATGTATTATCATTTGTACGATATATATCTAATAAGAATAATTTTTGTAATTTAAATTTTTTAAAAAATTTAATCACCATATAATACACAGTTAGGTCTAGGATGGGTCGAATATTTGGGGTATTATATGATATACGGATTCAAATATGCATTCTTCGGATTCGTAAATTTGTTATCTGGATCCAGATATTTGGAGTTAGGATATTCTAACTAAAAAATCCGAATACACGAAGATATTCGGACATGTATTTTTTAATTAAAAATAAATTAAAACTAACTATTAACCATCTATTTAGTCTATTTAAAATTATTATTTAAAAAAGCTTAAAAATCATTAAAATTTAATAAAACTAAAATTTTAGTATTTATATAAAATTATATGTAATATACATAGATAACTATAATTAGATTTTAAATATTTAATATCTGTATACGGATATCGAGACATAAAATTTTACTATCTGAATTTCTACTTGGATCAATCAAATCCGTAAAATTACTATCATGATCCCTGAATATCCGTTTTTCGAAAGCGGATGGGATCCCGAATCGGATAACGGATATTGAATATTAATTTCAAGTCATATATATAATTATATCAAACAAATTATTTAAAATATTAGACATCTAATTTATTAAAATTGAAGTACAACCTAGAAATAACCCTTATTTTTAATTAATATTTACAAAGAATGCCACTGATATTACCTCTGCATCCAAACATGTAAATATTGATTCTTAACAAGAAAAAAATTTTGGGCTAAGCCCATTAACAATCTTTATCATTAGAATTGAAGATTTCATTAAAAATGTATATTTATTTTCCAAATTTTTATAATAAAATCAAAATTATACATATATATAGCATTAAATTAGTTTTATTTTTATTCATATTCGTATAAGCTACCAACTACATTTGAACTATAAAAACAATAATGTTAATAATTTCGATTATAATTTAAACTTATTCATTTACAATAACAAATTTTTGTAACTTTCTATAACAATTTAATGACTAAAACACATACTAATATTTATTATAAATGGTTATATATACAAACAAATACAATGTATTATCATTTGTACGATATATATCTAATAAGAATAACTTTTGTAATTTAAAATTTTTAAAAAATTTAATCACCATATAATACACAGTTAGGTCTAGGATGGATCGAATATTTGGGGTATTATATGATATACGGATTCAAATATGCATTCTTCGGATTCGTAAAATTGTTATCCGGATCCAGATATTTGGAGTTAGGATATTCTAACTAAAAAATCTGAATACACGCGGATATTCGGACATGTATTTTTTAATTAAAAATAAATTAAAACTAACTATTAACCATCTATTTAGTCTATTTAAAATTATTATTTAAAAAAGCTTAAAAATCATTAAAATTTAATAAAACTAAAATTTTAGTATTTATATAAAATTATATGTAATATACATAGATAACTATAATTAAATTTTAAATATTTAATATCTGTATAGGGAATATCCAGACCTAAAATTTTACTATCTGAATTTCTACTTGGATCAATCAAATCCGTAAAATTACTATCATGATCTCTGAATATCCGTTTTTCGAAAGCGGATGGGATCCCGAATCGGATAACGGATATTGAATATTAAGTTCAAGTCATATATATAATTATATCAAACAAATTGTTTAAAATATTAGACATTCAAAAATAACATCCGCGCGGGCGCGCGGGTCAAAGACTAGTTCTCTTTATTTCATTAAGATATTTTTTAGAAAAAAATTGTTTCATAATGATATACCTTTTGTGTTTTCTATAAAATTATTGTAAAATTCAAAAATATAATTATTTATTAAATTACAACTGGTTAAAAATATTAAAAATTAAAAAAAACAATATATTTATTATAGTAATTTAATGTGTTTTTTTAATATGGGTGAAAACACAAAAAAAATATTTATGAGATAGAGAGTATTATAAATTCCAAGTATTTAATCCAAACAGATCTTCTCTGGTGAATAATCTTGGGAAATGGTGAGATCAAATGTTTGGAGGCATTATATTGAGTTGATACAGTTGTATTTAATTTATATACTGGTTACTTATAAGATAAAAAAATCATATGTTGTACTAAAATAAGTCCCACCACAAAGAAAAAACATTACTGAAGATATTGGATTGCTCAAGGGAATCGTGATTAGATACTTTGTGTTTGTGTATAAGCTTGCTTTCCTCTTTTGTCAAAACTGTATTTTCTTTCTTCGTGGTTCAAGCTCATTTCCTTTCTCGATCTCTTACACTTTTCTAAATACTTATTTAACATGCTTCATAAATGTCTTTTGAGACATATATTTTGCTTTAAATTTATTTTTTTGTTCGGCTTTAGAATCTAATCTAGGACTAAAACTAGCTAGTGAGCCTTACTTATAAAATGACATCTCGAATCTAATGCAAAATTCTTATGTACATTTATACTAGTTAATGCAAATGAATATTTATATATATATATATATATATATAGACATATATTTTGCTTTAAATTTATTTTTTTGTTCGGCTTTAGAATCTAATCTAGGACTAAAACTAGCTAGTGAGCCTTACTTATAAAATGACATCTCGAATCTAATGCAAAATTCTTATGTACATTTATACTAGTTAATGCAAATGAATATTTATATATATATATATATATATATATATATATATATATATATATATATATATATATTCAGACTTATGAGTTATGACTTACGTACTTTACCAATCGACTTTGTTCATGCCTGTATAATGTTTTTATACTAACGGAAACAATGAGAGCATATATTTGTATAGGGCTTTTTGCAAAAGTAACTCAAAACCTGGAGTCAAACAGAAAACTAACCTTTTATGTTTGACTCATTTTTTTTTTGAGATTTTCACCCCACACCTGCATTTTATCTACGAAAATGCCATTAACCTTTTTTTTTGGTTTTTCGAAAATGGTTTCTTTACTGTCTCAACCTCATCATCTTCAAGTATTTACAGTATTGCCACTACCATGAATAGTTCAACAACCTTGTACTACCTGTTTGGAGCTTTTAATGCCCTTTAATGAATAGTTTAACAACGTTGTACGACCTGTTATGAACTAAAAACAACATTTATTTCACTTTCTCTCCATATTCATCCAAAAAACTCAAGCTTTTGATTCAAAATATTTTACGGTTGACAGAGCCATATTTCTTTCGTTTTGACTTACGGTTGCTTTCGTTTGAGATTTTGGGTGGTTGGAGAAGACCATGTGTGCAAACGAAGTCATCTCACCTAGTTTAAGGTACGAATTTGAATTTTTTTCAAGATCTGTTCGCGTAGAAGACTTACTCTTAAGTCATCTGTATGTAGAAGACTTACTGATAAGTCTTCTGGTCAAAACGAAAGACTTAATCTAAGTCGTCCGGCTTTGTTTGTTAAAAAAAAAAAAGTCCAGACGACTTATATATAAGTTGTCTACGAAAAAGGGCTAGTTTTGCATTTGACCGAATCGTGTCAGATCTTTGACTATTGCTGGACGACTTATAATTCAGTCGTCTCTGAGAAAGTTAAAATTTCAATATTTTATTCAAACTAGACGACTTAAACGTAAGTCGTCCTAGGTTAGTTTTGTAATTGAAAAATAAAACTTAAAATTTAACTTTCTCCAGACGACTTAATTGTAAGTCGTCCAGACAGACGACTTAATTTAAAGTCGTCCAGGAAAGCAAAGTCGTCCAGAAGTTTTCCCAAGTTTTCTGGTCAAACCTTGCTTCACCCGGACGACCTTACATTAAGTCGTCTGTCTGGAAAAGCGATGACTTCGTTTTAAATATTTGTTTTAAATTTTTACATTTGTTTCAACCATATAATACACAGCTAGGTCTAGGATGGATCGAATATTTGGGGTATTATATGATATATGGATTCAAATATGCATTCTTCGGATTCGTAAAATTGTTATCCGGATCCAGATATTTGGAGTTAGGATATTCTAACTAAAAAATCTGAATACACGCGGATATTCGGACATGTATTTTTTAATTAAAAATAAATTAAAACTAACTATTAACCATCTATTTAGTCTATTTAAAATTATTATTTAAAAAAGCTTAAAAATCATTAAAATTTAATAAAACTAAAATTTTAGTATTTATATAAAATTATATGTAATATACATAGATAACTATAATTAAATTTTAAATATTTAATATCTGTATAGGGAATATCCAGACCTAAAATTTTACTATCTGAATTTCTACTTGGATCAATCAAATCCGTAAAATTACTATCATGATCTCTGAATATCCGTTTTTCGAAAGCGGATGGGATCCCGAATCGGATAACGGATATTGAATATTAAGTTCAAGTCATATATATAATTATATCAAACAAATTGTTTAAAATATTAGACATTCAAAAATAACATCCGCGCGGGCGCGCGGGTCAAAGACTAGTTCTCTTTATTTCATTAAGATATTTTTTTAGAAAAAAATTGTTTCATAATGATATACCTTTTGTGTTTTCTATAAAATTATTGTAAAATTCAAAAATATAATTATTTATTAAATTACAACTGGTTAAAAATATTAAAAATTAAAAAAAACAATATATTTATTATAGTAATTTAATGTGTTTTTTTAATATGGGTGAAAACACAAAAAAAAATATTTATGAGATAGAGAGTATTATAAATTCCAAGTATTTAATCCAAACAGATCTTCTCTGGTGAATAATCTTGGGAAATGGTGAGATCAAATGTTTGGAGGCATTATATTGAGTTGATACAGTTGTATTTAATTTATATACTGGTTACTTATAAGATAAAAAATCATATGTTGTACTAAAATAAGTCCCACCACAAAGAAAAAACATTACTGAAGATATTGGATTGCTCAAGGGAATCGTGATTAGATACTTTGTGTTTGTGTATAAGCTTGCTTTCCTCTTTTGTCAAAACTGTATTTTCTTTCTTCGTGGTTCAAGCTCATTTCCTTTCTCGATCTCTTACACTTTTCTAAATACTTATTTAACATGCTTCATAAATGTCTTTTGAGACATATATTTTGCTTTAAATTTATTTTTTTGTTCGGCTTTAGAATCTAATCTAGGACTAAAACTAGCTAGTGAGCCTTACTTATAAAATGACATCTCGAATCTAATGCAAAATTCTTATGTACATTTATACTAGTTAATGCAAATGAATATTTATATATATATATATATATATATAGACATATATTTTGCTTTAAATTTATTTTTTTGTTCGGCTTTAGAATCTAATCTAGGACTAAAACTAGCTAGTGAGCCTTACTTATAAAATGACATCTCGAATCTAATGCAAAATTCTTAATGCAAATGAATATTTATATATATATATATATATATATATATATATATATTCAGACTTATGAGTTATGACTTACGTACTTTACCAATCGACTTTGTTCATGCCTGTATAATGTTTTTATACTAACGGAAACAATGAGAGCATATATTTGTATAGGGCTTTTTGCAAAAGTAACTCAAAACTTGGAGTCAAACAGAAAACTAACCTTTTCTGTTTGACTCATTTTTTTTTTGAGATTTTCACCCCACACCTGCATTTTATCTACGAAAATGCCATTAACCTTTTTTTTTTTGGTTTTTCGAAAATGGCTTCTTTACTGTCTCAACCTCATCATCTTCAAGTATTTACAGTATTGCCACTACCATGAATAGTTCAACAACCTTGTACTACCTGTTTGGAGCTTTTAATGCCCTTTAATGAATAGTTCAACAACGTTGTACGACCTGTTATGAACTAAAAACAACATTTATTTCACTTTCTCTCCATATTCATCCAAAAAACTCAAGCTTTTGATTCAAAATATTTTACGGTTGACAGAGCCATATTTCTTTTGTTTTGACTTACGGTTGCTTTCGTTTGAGATTCTGGGTGGTTGGAGAAGACCCTGTGTGCAAACGAAGTCATCTCACCTAGTTTAAGGTACGAATTTGAATTTTTTTCAAGATCTGTTCGCGTAGAAGACTTACTCTTAAGTCATCTGTATGTAGAAGACTTACTGATAAGTCTTCTGGTCAAAACGAAAGACTTAATCTAAGTCGTCCGGCTTTGTTTGTTAAAAAAAAAAAGTCCAGACGACTTATATATAAGTTGTCTACGAAAAAGGGCTAGTTTTGCATTTGACCGAATCGTGTCAGATCTTTGACTATTGCTGGACGACTTATAATTCAGTCGTCTCTGAGAAAGTTAAAATTTCAATATTTTATTCAAACTAGACGACTTAAACGTAAGTCGTCCTAGGTTAGTTTTGTAATTGAAAAATAAAACTTGAAATTTAACTTTCTCCAGACGACTTAATTGTAAGTCGTCCAGACAGACGACTTAATTTAAAGTCGTCCAGGAAAGCAAAGTCGTCCAGAAGTTTTCCCAAGTTTTCTGGTCAAACCTTGCTTCACCCGGACGACCTTACATTAAGTCGTCTGTCTGGACGACTTACAATTAAGTCGTCTGGAGAAAGTTAAATTTCAAGTTTTATTTTTCAATTACAAAACTAACCTAGGACGACTTACGTTTAAGTCGTCTAGTTTGAATAAAATATTGAAATTTTAACTTTCTCAGAGACGACTGAATTATAAGTCGTCCAGCAATAGTCAAAGATCTGACACGATTCGGTCAAATGCAAAACAAGCCCTTTTTCGTAGACAACTTATATATAAGTCGTCTGGACTTTTTTTTTTAACAAACAAAGCCGGACGACTTAGAATTAAGTCGTCCCATTTAATTTTCAATTGCAAAAGTGACCTCTTTAGACGACTTACCTTTAAGTCTTCTGGACGACTTACTTCTATGTCGTCTGCGGCAATGTTTAATGAACTTCTTCATTTTCTATATGTTTACTAATGTGTTTTATTTTGAATATTTGCAGATGATTCATCAGTTACAAGCAGTCTATGGAGAATGGTTGTTGAAAGATTGCCGTTGGGATTTTGTGGTTGATGATCTCAAAGGATCAAGATTGTTTTTATTGAATGACGATTCAACACATGCTGAACTTGTTGCAATGGCTCAAGAAGATTATAACCTGGACATGAGAACAGTGACTGTTGAGATTAGCTACTCATTACCAGCAGAAATGATGATGGCTCCAGGCAGTCCTCCCATTCATGTTACAAGTGATAGACAAGTTCGAAACTTGCTCGAGATACTCAAAACGCATAGAGTATGTCTTTGTGTATCAAGCCGCAGCAAGGTGGAAACGGTTTCAGAGAAAAGGGAAGAAGCTGGTGGAATGGTTTGAAGATGTTGGTGATAATGATGAAGCTGGTTGAATGGTTTGAAGATGTTGGTGATAATGATGAAGCTGGTGAATGGGAAAAGATGTTGGTGATAATGAGTTTGTTGCAGATGAAAATCAAAATGGGGAGGAGGAAAATGGGGAGGAGGATGCTGATAACTCTATTGTTGGTGAAACGGATCAGAATGGTGGGGATTACAGTCTTTATGGAAAGGTTCAAGATGAGGACGAGGAAGATGATGATAATATTTGTTTTGAAGAAATCGAAAAAGACATATGGAAGACAAATGCTATTGAAGGAGGAATATCGGATGGTAACCAGTATCTATGTCAAACCAGAGTTTTGGTTAGCAAGGATGCACTGCTTTCAGA
>CAJHQQ010004577.1:0-26297 GCA_905132885.1 Moricandia moricandioides | reverse complement strand
TTGATTTGGACTCATTAATCATGGAGATCACCCATGAAGTAGAATCAAGATCATAGGAGTTATGATGAAGAAATTATCCCAGTTTTAACCGAAGTGATTCCAGTTTACCCTTTTGGAGATTGGACAATTTCTTCTTGATACTAATAAAACCAGATTGAATCACGATGTAAGAAGTTGATTTGACTCATTAATCAGTGTAGAATCACCCTGAAGTAGAATCAAGATCATAGAGTTATGATGAAGAAGTATATCCCCCACTTTTAACCAAAGTGATTCTAGTTTACCCTGTTTGGAGATTTGGCAATTTCTTCTTGATTATAATCAAAACAGAATGAATAACGATGTAAGAATCTTGATGTGGACTCATAAATCAGTGGATCATCACCCCGAAGTTGAATCAATTTCATAGGAGTTATGATGAAGAAGTTATCCCACTTTTAACCGAAGTGATTCCAGTTTACCTTGTTTGGAGATTTGGCAATTTCTTCTTGATACTAATATAACCAGAATCAATCACGATGCAAGAAACTTGATTTGGAATCATAAATCAGTGCAGAGTCATCCTGAAGTAGAATCAAGATCATAGGAGTTATGATGAAGAAGTTATCCCAGTTTTAACTGAAGTGATTCCAGTTTACCCTTTTTGGAGATTTGACAATTTCTTCTTGATACTAATAAAACCAGAATGAATAACGATGTAAGAAGCTTGATTTGGACTCATAAATCAGTGTAGAATCACCCTAAAGTTTAATCAAGATCATAGGAGTTATGATGAAGAAGTTATCCCACTTTTAACCGAAGTGATTCCAATTTACCCTATTTGGAGATTTGGTAATTTCTTCTTGATACTAATAAAGCAGAATTAATCACGATGTAAGAAGCTTGATTTGGACTCATTAATCAGTGTAGAATCACCCTGAAGTTGAATCAATATCATAGAGTTATTGATGAGAAGTTATCCACTTTTAACCGAAGTGATTCCAGTTTACCCTTTTTGGAGATTTGGCATTTTCTTCTTGATTTAATCAAACAAGAATGAATCAAGATGCAAGAACCTTGATTTGGACTCATAATCAGTGCAGAGTCATCCTGAAGTAGAATCAAGATCATAGGAGTTATGATGAAGAAGTTATCCAGTTTTAACCGAAGTGATTCCAGTTTACCCTGTTTGGAGATTTGACAATTTCTTCTTGATACTAATAAAACCAGAATGAATCACGATGTAAGAAGCTTGATTTGGACTCATTAATCATGGTAGAATCACCATGAAGTAGAATCAAGATCATAGGAGTTATGATGAAGAAATTATCCCACTTTTAACCGAAGTGATTCCAGTTTACCCTTTTTGGAGATTTGGCAATTTCTTCATGATACTATAAAACCAGAATGAATCACGATGTAAGAAGCTTGATTTGAACTCATTAATCAGTGTAGTATCACCCTGAAGTAGAATCAAGATCATAGGAGTTATGATGAAGAAGTTATCCCACTTTTAACCAAAGTGATTCTAGTTTACCTTGTTTGGAGATTTGGCAATTTCTTCTTGATTATAATCAAAACAGAATGAATAACGATGTAAGAATCTTGATGTGGACTCATAAATCAGTGGATCATCACCCCGAAGTTGAATCAATTTCATAGGAGTTATGATGAAGAAGTTATCCCACTTTTAACCGAAGTGATTCCAGTTTACCTTGTTTGGAGATTTGGCAATTTCTTCTTGATACTAATATAACCAGAATCAATCACGATGCAAGAAACTTGATTTGGAATCATAAATCAGTGCAGAGTCATCCTGAAGTAGAATCAAGATCATAGGAGTTATGATGAAGAAGTTATCCCAGTTTTAACTGAAGTGATTCCAGTTTACCCTTTTTGGAGATTTGACAATTTCTTCTTGATACTAATAAAACCAGAATGAATAACGATGTAAGAAGCTTGATTTGGACTCATAAATCAGTGTAGAATCACCCTAAAGTTTAATCAAGATCATAGGAGTTATGATGAAGAAGTTATCCCACTTTTAACCGAAGTGATTCCAATTTACCCTATTTGGAGATTTGGTAATTTCTTCTTGATACTAATAAAAGCAGAATTAATCACGATGTAAGAAGCTTGATTTGGACTCATTAATCAGTGTAGAATCACCCTGAAGTTGAATCAATATCATAGGAGTTATGATGAAGAAGTTATCCCACTTTTAACCGAAGTGATTCCAGTTTACCCTTTTTGGAGATTTGGCAATTTCTTCTTGATTCTAATCAAACCAGAATGAATCAAGATGCAAGAACCTTGATTTGGACTCATAAATCAGTGCAGAGTCATCCTGAAGTAGAATCAAGATCATAGGAGTTATGATGAAGAAGTTATCCCAGTTTTAACCGAAGTGATTCCAGTTTACCCTGTTTGGAGATTTGACAATTTCTTCTTGATACTAATAAAACCAGAATGAATCACGATGTAAGAAGCTTGATTTGGACTCATTAATCATGGTAGAATCACCATGAAGTAGAATCAAGATCATAGGAGTTATGATGAAGAAATTATCCCACTTTTAACCGAAGTGATTCCAGTTTACCCTTTTTGGAGATTTGGCAATTTCTTCATGATACTAATAAAACCAGAATGAATCACGATGTAAGAAGCTTGATTTGAACTCATTAATCAGTGTAGTATCACCCTGAAGTAGAATCAAGATCATAGGAGTTATGATGAAGAAGTTATCCCACTTTTAACCGAAGTGATTCCAGTTTGCCCTGTTTGTAGATTTGGCAATTTCTTCTTGATACTAATAAAACCAGAATGAATCACGATGTAAGAAGCTTGATTTGGACTCATTAATCAGGGTAGAATCACCCTGAAGTAGAATCAAGATCATAGGAGTTATGATGAAGAAATTATCCCACTTTTAACCGAAGTGATTCTAGTTTACCCTTTTTCGAGATTTGGCAATTTCTTCATGATACTAATAAAACCAGAATGAATCACGATGTAAGAATCTTGATTTGAACTCATTAATCAGTGTAGTATCACCCTGAAGTAGAATCAAGATCATAGGAGTTATGATGAAGAAGTTATCCCACTTTTAACCGAAGTGATTCTAGTTTGCCCTGTTTGTAGATTTGGCAATTTCTTCTTGATACTAATAAAAACCAGAATCAATCACGATGTAAGAAGCTTGATTTGGACTCATTAATCAGTGTAGAATCACCCTGAAGTAGAATCAAGATCATAGGAGTTATGATGAAGAAGTTATCCCACTTTTAACCGAAGTAATTCCAGTTTACCCTGTTTGGAGATTTGGTAATTTCTTCTTGATTTAATCAAACCAGAATGAATAACGATGTAAGAAGCTTGATTTGGAATCATTAATCAGTTTAGAATCACCCTGAAGCAGAATCAAGATCATAGGAGTTATGATGAAGAAGTTATCCCACTTTTAACCGAAGTGATTCCAGTTTACCCTGTTTGGAGATTTGACAACTTCTTCTTGATACTAATAAAACCAGAATGAATCACGATGCAAGAAGCTTGATTTGGACTCATTAATCAGTGTAGAATCACCCTGAAGTAGAATCAAGATCATAGGAGTTATGATGAAGAAGTTATCCCACTTTTAACCGAAGTGATTCCAGTTTACCCTGTTTGGAGATTTGGCAATTTCTTCTTGATTTTAATCAAACCAGAATGAATAACGATGTAAGAAGCTTGATTTGGAATCATTAATCAGTTTAGAATCACCCTGAAGCAGAATCCAGATCATAGGAGTTATGATGAAGAAATTATCCCACTTTTAACCGAAGTGATTCCAGTTTACCCTTTTTGGAGATTTGGCAATTTCTTCTTGATTCTAATCAAACTAGAATGAATCAAGATGCAAGAACCTTGATTTGGACTCATAAATCAGTGCAGAGTCATCCTGAAGTAGAATCAAGATCATAGGAGTTATGATGAAGAAGTTATCCCAGTTTTAACCGAAGTGATTCCAGTTTACCCTGTTTGGAGATTTGACAATTTCTTCTTGATACTAATAAAACCAGAATGAATCACGATGTAAGAAGCTTGATTTGGACTCATTAATCAGTGTAGAATCACCCTGAAGTAGAATAAAGATCATAGGAGTTATGATGAAGAAGTTATCCCACTTTTAACCAAAGTGATTCTAGTTTACCCTGTTTGGAGATTTGGCAATTTCTTCTTGATTATAATCAAAACCGAATGAATAACGATGTAAGAATCTTGATGTGGACTCATAAATCAGTGGATCATCACCCCGAAGTTGAATCAATATCATAGGAGTTATGATGAAGAAGTTATCCCACTTTTAACCGAAGTGATTCTAGTTTACCTTGTTTGGAGATTTGACAATTTCTTCTTGATACTAATATAAACAAAATCAATCACGATGCAAGAAACTTGATTTGGACTCATAAATCAGTGCAGAGTCATCCTGAAGTAGAATCAAGATCATAGGAGTTATGATGAAGAAGTTATCCCACTTTTAACCGAAGTGATTCCAGTTTACCCTTTTTGGAGATTTGGCAATTTCTTCTTGATACTAAAAAAACCAGAATGAATCACATTGTAAAAAGCTTGATTTGAACTCATTAATCAGTGTAGTATCACCCTGAAGTAGAATCAAGATCATAGGAGTTATGATGAAGAAGTTATCCCACTTTTAATCGAAGTGATTCCAGTTTGCCCTGTTTGTAGATTTGGCAATTTCTTCTTGATACTAATAAAACCCAGAATCAATCACGATGTAAGAAGCTTGATTTGGACTCATTAATCTGTGTAGAATCACCCTGAAGTAGAATCAAGATCATAGGAGTTATGATGAAGAAGTTATCCCACTTTTAACCGAAGTGATTCCAGTTTACCCTGTTTGGAGATTTGGCAATTTCTTCTTGATTTTAATCAAACCAGAATGAATAACAATGTAAGAAGCTTGATTTGGACTCATTAATCAGTTTAGAATCACCCTGAAGCAGAATCAAGATCATAGGAGTTATGATGAAGAAATTATCCCACTTTTAACCGAAGTGATTCCAGTTTACCCTTTTTGGAGATTTGACAATTTCTTCTTGATTCTAATCAAACCAGAATGAATCAAGATGCAAGAACCTTGATTTGGACTCATAAATCAGTGCAGAGTCATCCTGAAGTAGAATCAAGATCATAGGAGTTATGATGAAGAAGTTATCCCAGTTTTAACCGAAGTGATTCCAGTTTACCCTGTTTGGAGATTTGACAACTTCTTCTTGATACTAATAACACCAGAATGAATCACGATGTAAGAAGCTTGATTTGGACTCATTAATCAGTGTAGAATCACCCTAAAGTAGAATCAAGATCATAGGAGTTATGATGAAGAAGTTATCCCACTTTTAACCGAAGTGATTCCAGTTTACCCTGTTTGGAGATTTGACAATTTCTTCTTGATTTTAATCAAACCAGAATGAATAACGATGTAAGAAGCTTGATTTGGACTCATTAATCAGTTTAGAATCACCCTGAAGCAGAATCAAGATCATAGGAGTTATGATGAAGAAGTTATCCCAGTTTTAACCGAAGTGATTCTAGTTTACCCTGTTTGGAGATTTGGCAATTTCTTCTTGATACTAATAAAACCAGAATGAATCACGATGTAAGAAGCTTGATTTGGACTCATAAATCAGTGTAGAATCACCCTAAAGTTGAATCAAGATCATAGGAGTTATGATGAAGAAGTTATCCCACTTTTAACCGAAGTGATTCCAGTTTATCCTGTTTGGAGATTTTGCAATTTCTTCTTGATAATAATAAAACCAGAATGAATCACGATGTAAGAAGCTTGATTTGGACTCATTAATCAGTGTAGAATCACCCTGAAGTTGAACCAATATCATAGGAGTTATGATGAAGAAGTTATCCCACTTTTAACCGAAGTGATTCCAGTTTACCATGTTTGAAGATTTGGCAATTTCTTCTTGATTCTAATCAAACCAGAATGAATCAAGATGTAAGAAGCTTGATTTGGACTCATAAATCAGTGCAGAGTCATCCTGAAGTAGAATCAAGATCATAGAAGTCATGATGAAGAAGATATCCCATTTTTAACCGAAGTGATTCGAGTTTACCCTGTTTGGAGATTTGGCAATTTCTTGTTGATACTAATAAAACCAGAATAAATCACGATGTAAGAAGCTTGATTTGGACTCATTAATCTGTGTAGTATCACCCTGAAGTTTAATCAAGATCATAGGAGTTATGATGAAGAAGTTATCCCCTTTTAACCAAAGTGATTCCAGTTTACCCTGTTTGGAGATTTGGCAATTTCTTCTTGATACTAATAAAACCAGAATGAATCACGATGTAAGAAGCTTGATTTGGACTCACTAATCAGTATAGAATCACCCTAAAGTTGAATCAAGATCATAAGAGTTATGATGAAGAAGTTATCCCACTTTTAACCGAAGTGATTCCAGTTTACCCTGTTTGGAGATTTGGCAATTTCTTCTTGATACTAATAAAACCAGAATGAATCACGATGTAAGAAGTTTGATTTGGACTCATTAATCAGTGTAGAATCACCCTGAAGTTGAATCAATATCATAGGAGTTATGATGAAGAAGTTATCCCACTTTTAACCGAAGTGATTCCAGTTTACCCTGTTTGGAGAGTTGGAAATTTCTTCTTGATTCTAATCAAACCAGAATGAATCAAGATGCAAGAACCTTTATTTGGACTCATAAATCAGTGCAGAGTCATCCTGAAGTAGAATCAAGATCATAGGAGTTATGATGAAGAAGTTATCCCACTTTTAACCGAAGTGATTTCAGTTTACCCTGTTTGGAGATTTGACAACTTTTTCTTGATACTAATAAAACCAGAATGAATCACGATGTAAGAAGCTTGATTTGGACTCATTAATCAGTGTAGAATCACCCTGAAGTTGAATCAATATCATAGGAGTTATGATGAAGAAATTATCCCACTTTTAACCGAAGTGATTCCAGTTTACCTTGTTTGGAGATTTGGAAATTTCTTCTTGATTCTAATCAAACCAGAATGAATCAAGATGCAAGAAGCTTGATTTGGACTCATAAATCAGTGCAGAGTCATCCTGAAGTAGAATCAAGATGATAGGAGTCATGATGAAGATGTTATCCCATTTTTAACCGAAGTGATTCCAGTTTACCCTGTTTGGAGATTTGGCAATTTCTTTTTGATACTAATAAAACCAGAATGAATCACGATGTAAGAAGCTTGATTTGGACTCATTAATCAGAGTAGAATCACCCTGAAGCAGAATCAAGATCATAGGAGTAATGATGAAGAAATTATCCCACTATTAACCGAAGTGATTCCAGTTTACCCTGTTTGAAGATTTGGCAATTTCTTCTTGTTACTAATAAAACCAGAATGAATCAAGATGCAAGAACCTTGATTTGGACTCATAAATCAGTGCAGAGTCATCCTGAAGTAGAATCAAGATCATAGGAGTTATGATGAAGAAGTTATCCCACTTTTACCCAAGTGATTCCAGTTTACCCTGTTTGGAGATTTGACAACTTCTTCTTGATACTAATAAAAGCAGAATTAATCATGATGTAAGAAGCTTGATTTGGACTCATTAATCAATGTAGAATCACCCTGAAGTTGAATCAATATCATAGGAGTTATGATGAAGAAGTTATCCCACTTTTAACCGAAGTGATTCCAGTTTACCCTTTTTGGAGATTTGGCAATTTCTTCTTGATTCTAATCAAACCATAATGAATCAAGATGCAAGAACCTTGATTTGGACTCATAAATCAGTGCAGATTCATCCTGAAGTAGAATCAAGATCATAGGAGTTATGATGAAGAAGTTATCCCAGTTTTAACCGAAGTGATTCCAGTTTACCCTGTTTGGAGATTTGACAATTTCTTCATGATACTAATAAAACCAGAATGAATCACGATGTAAGAAGCTTGATTTGGACTCATTAATCACGGTAGAATCACCCTGAAGTAGAATCAAGATCATAGGAGTTATGATGAAGAAATTATCCCACTTTTAACCGAAGTGATTCTAGTTTACCCTTTTTGGAGATTTGGCAATTTCTTCATGATACTAATAAAACCAGAATGAATCACGATGTAAGAATCTTGATTTGAACTCATTAATCAGTGTAGTATCACCCTGAAGTAGAATCAAGATCATAGGAGTTATGATGAAGAAGTTATCCCACTTTTAACCGAAGTGATTCCAGTTTGCCCTGTTTGTAGATTTGGCAATTTCTTCTTGATACTAATAAAAACCAGAATCAATCACGATGTAAGAAGCTTGATTGGGACTCATTAATCAATGTAGAATCACCCTGAAGTAGAATCAAGATCATAGGAGTTATGATGAAGAAGTTATCCCACTTTTAACCGAAGTGATTCCAGTTTACCCTGTTTGGAAATTTGGTAATTTCTTCTTGATTTAATCAAACTAGAATGAATAACGATGTAAGAAGCTTGATTTGGAATCATTAATCAGTTTAGAATCACCCTGAAGCAGAATCAAGATCATAGGAGTTATGATGAAGAAGTTATCCCACTTTTAACCGAAGTGATTCCAGTTTACCCTGTTTGGAGATTTGACAACTTCTTCTTGATACTAATAAAACCAGAATGAATCACGATGCAAGAAGCTTGATTTGGACTCATTAATCAGTGTAGAATCAGCCTGAAGTAGAATCAAGATCATAGGAGTTATGATGAAGAAGTTATCCCACTTTTAACCGAAGTGATTCCAGTTTACCCTGTTTGGAGATTTGGCAATTTCTTCTTGATTTTAATCAAACCAGAATGAATAACGATGTAAGAAGCTTGATTTGGAATCATTAATCAGTTTAGAATCACCCTGAAGCAGAATCAAGATCATAGGAGTTATGATGAAGAAATTATCCCACTTTTAACCGAAGTGATTCCAGTTTACCCTTTTTGGAGATTTGGCAATTTCTTCTTGATTCTAATCAAACTAGAATGAATCAAGATGCAAGAACCTTGATTTGGACTCATAAATCAGTGCAGAGTCATCCTGAAGTAGAATCAAGATCATAGGAGTTATGATGAAGAAGTTATCCCAGTTTTAACCGAAGTGATTCCAGTTTACCCTGTTTGGAGATTTGACAATTTCTTCTTGATACTAATAAAACCAGAATGAATCACGATGTAAGAAGCTTGATTTGGACTCATTAATCAGTGTAGAATCACCCTGAAGTAGAATCAAGATCATAGGAGTTATGATGAAGAAGTTATCCCACTTTTAACCAAAGTGATTCTAGTTTACCCTGTTTGGAGATTTGGCAATTTCTTCTTGATTATAATCAAAACCAGAATGAATAACGATGTAAGAATCTTGATGTGGACTCATAAATCAGTGGATCATCACCCCGAAGTTGAATCAATATCATAGGAGTTATGATGAAGAAGTTATCCCACTTTTAACCGAAGTGATTCCAGTTTACCTTGTTTGGAGATTTGACAATTTCTTCTTGATACTAATAAAACCAGAATCAATCACGATGCAAGAAACTTGATTTGGACTCATAAATCAGTGCAGAGTCATCCTGAAGTAGAATCAAGATCATAGGAGTTATGATGAAGAAGTTATCCCACTTTTAACCGAAGTGATTCCAGTTTACCCTTTTTGGAGATTTGGCAATTTCTTCTTGATACTAAAAAACCAGAATGAATCACGATGTAAAAAGCTTGATTTGAACTCATTAATCAGTGTAGTAATCACCCTGAAGTAGAATCAAGATCATAGGAGTTATGATGAAGAAGTTATCCCACTTTTAATCGAAGTGATTCCAGTTTGCCCTGTTTGTAGATTTGGCAATTTCTTCTTGATACTAATAAAACCAGAATCAATCACGATGTAAGAAGCTTGATTTGGACTCATTAATCTGTGTAGAATCACCCTGAAGTAGAATCAAGATCATAGGAGTTATGATGAAGAAGTTATCCCACTTTTAACCGAAGTGATTCCAGTTTACCCTGTTTGGAGATTTGGGAATTTCTTCTTGATTTTAATCAAACCAGAATGAATAACGATGTAAGAAGCTTGATTTGGACTCATTAATCAGTTTAGAATCACCCTGAAGCAGAATCAAGATCATAGGAGTTATGATGAAGAAATTATCCCACTTTTAACCGAAGTGATTCCAGTTTACCCTTTTTGGAGATTTGACAATTTCTTCTTGATTCTAATCAAACCAGAATGAATCAAGATGCAAGAACCTTGATTTGGACTCATAAATCAGTGCAGAGTCATCCTGAAGTAGAATCAAGATCATAGGAGTTATGATGAAGAAGTTATCCCAGTTTTAACCGAAGTGATTCCAGTTTACCCTGTTTGGAGATTTGACAATTTCTTCTTGATACTAATAAAACCAGAATGAATCACGATGTAAGAAACTTGATTTGGACTCATTAATCAGGGTAGAATCACCCTGAAGTAGAATCAAGATCATAGGAGTTATGATGAAGAAATTATCCCACTTTTAACCGAAGTGACTCCAGTTTACCCTTTTTGGAGATTTGGCAATTTCTTCTTGATACTAATAAAACCAGAATGAATCATAATGTAAGAAGCTTGATTTGAAATCATTAATCAGTGTAGTGTCACCCTGAAGTAGAATCAATATCATAGGAGTTATGATGAAGAAGTTATCCCACTTTTAACCGAAGTGATTCCAGTTTACCCTGTTTGTAGACTTGGTAATTTCTTCTTGATACTAATAAAACCAGAATCAATCACGATGTAAGAAGCTTGATTTGGACTCATTAATCAGTATAGAATCACCCTTGAAGTAGAATCAAAATCATAGGAGTTATGATGAAGAAGTTATCCCACTTTTAACCGAAGTGATTCCAGTTTACCCTGTTTGGAGATTTGGCAATTTCTTCTTGATTTTAATCAAACCAGAATGAATAACGATGTAAGAAGCTTGATTTGGACTCATTAATCAGTTTAGAATCACCCTGAAGCAGAATCAAGATCATAGGAGTTATGATGAAGAAGTTATCCCACTTTTAACCGAAGTGATTCCAGTTCACCCTGTTTGGAGATTTGGCAATTTCTTCTTGATACTAATAAAACCAGAATGAATCACGATGTAAGAAGCTTGATTTGGACTCATAAATCAGTGTACAATCACCCTAAGTTGAATCAAGATCATAGGAGTTATGATGAAGAAGTTATCCCACTTTTAACCGAAGTGATTCCAGTTTACCCTGTTTGGAGATTTGCAATTTCTTCTTGATAATAATAAAACCAGAATGAATCACGATGTAAGAAGCTTGATTTGGACTCATTAATCAGTTTAGAATCACCCTGAAGTTGAATCAATGTCATAGGAGTTATGATGAAGAAGTTATCCCACTTTTAACCGAAGTGATTCCAAGTTACCCTGTTTGAAGATTTGGCAATTTCTTCTTGATTCTAATCAAACCAGAATGAATCAAGATGTAAGAAGCTTGATTTGGACTCATAAATCAGTGCAGAGTCATCCTGAAGTAGAATCAAGATCATAGGAGTCATGATTAAGAAGTTATCCCATTTTTAACCGAAGTGATTCGAGTTTACCCTGTTTGGAGATTTGGCAATTTCTTCTTGATACTAATAAAACCAGAATGAATCACGATGTAAGAAGGTTGATTTGGACTAATAAATCAGTGCAGAGTCATCCTGAAGTTTAATAAAGATCATAGGAGTTATGATGAAGAAGTTATCCCCCTTTTAACCAAAGTGATTCCAGTTTACCCTGTTTGGAGATTTGGCAATTTCTTCTTGATACTAATAAAACCAGAATGAATCACGATGTAAGAAGTTTGATTAGGACTCCCTAATCAGTATAGAATCACCCTAAAGTTGAATCAAGATCATAGGAGTTATGATGAAGAAGTTATCCCACTTTTAACCGAAGTGATTCCAGTTTACCATGTTTGGAAATTTGGTAATTTCTTCTTGATTTAATCAAACCAGAATGAATAACGATGTAAGAAGCTTGATTTGGAATCATTAATCAGTTTAGAATCACCCTGAAGCAGAATCAAGATCATAGGAGTTATGATGAAGAAGTTATCCCACTTTTAACCGAAGTGATTCCAGTTTACCCTGTTTGGAGATTTGACAACTTCTTCTTGATACTAATAAAAACAGAATGAATCACGATGCAAGAAGCTTGATTTGGACTCATTAATCAGTGTAGAATCACCCTGAAGTAGAATCAAGATCATAGGAGTTATGATGAAGTAGTTATCCCACTTTTAACCGAAGTGATTCCAGTTTACCCTGTTTGGAGATTTGGCAATTTCTTCTTGATTTTAATCAAACCAGAATGAATAACGATGTAAGAAGCTTGATTTGGAATCATTAATCAGTTTAGAATCACCCTGAAGCAGAATCAAGATCATAGGAGTTATGATGAAGAAATTATCCCACTTTTAACCGAAGTGATTCCAGTTTACCCTTTTTGGAGATTTGGCAATTTCTTCTTGATTCTAATCAAACTAGAATGAATCAAGATGCAAGAACCTTGATTTGGACTCATAAATCAGTGCAGAGTCATCCTGAAGTAGAATCAAGATCATAGGAGTTATGATGAAGAAGTTATCCCAGTTTTAACCGAAGTGATTCCAGTTTACCCTGTTTGGAGATTTGACAATTTCTTCTTGATACTAATAAAACCAGAATGAATCACGATGTAAGAAGCTTGATTTGGAATCATTAATCAGTTTAGAATCACCCTGAAGCAGAATCAAGATCATAGGAGTTATGATGAAGAAGTTATCCCACTTTTAACCGAAGTGATTCTAGTTTACCTTGTTTGGAGATTTGACAATTTCTTCTTGATACTAATATAAATAAAATCAATCACGATGCAAGAAACTTGATTTGGACTCATAAATCAGTGCAGAGTCATCCTGAAGTAGAATCAAGATCATAGGAGTTATGATGAAGAAGTTATCCCACTTTTAACCGAAGTGATTCCAGTTTACCCTTTTTGGAGATTTGGCAATTTCTTCTTGATACTAATAAAACCAGAATGAATCACGATGTAAGAAGCTTGATTTGAACTCATTAATCAGTGTAGTATCACCCTGAAGTAGAATCAAGATCATAGGAGTTATGATGAAGAAGTTATCCCACTTTTAATCGAAGTGATTCCAGTTTGCCCTGTTTGTAGATTTGGCAATTTTTCTTGATACTAATAAAACCAGAATCAATCACGATGTAAGAAGCTTGATTTGGACTCTTTAATCAGTGTAGAATCACCCTGAAGTAGAATCAAGATCATAGGAGTTATGATGAAGAAGTTATCCCACTTTTAACCGAAGTGATTCCAGTTTACCCTGTTTGGAGATTTGGCAATTTCTTCTTGATTTTAATCAAACCAGAATGAATAACGATGTAAGAAGCTTGATTTGGACTCATTAATCAGTTTAGAATCACCCTGAAGCAGAATCAAGATCATAGGAGTTATGATGAAGAAATTATCCCACTTTTAACCGAAGTGATTCCAGTTTACCCTTTTTGGAGATTTGGCAATTTCTTCTTGATTCTAATCAAACCAGAATGAATCAAGATGCAAGAACCTTGATTTGGACTCATAAATCAGTGCAGAGTCATCCTGAAGTAGAATCAAGATCATAGGAGTTATGATGAAGAAGTTATCCCAGTTTTAACCGAAGTGATTCCAGTTTACCCTGTTTGGAGATTTGACAATTTCTTCTTGATACTAATAAAACCAGAATGAATCACGATGTAAGAAGCTTGATTTGGACTCATTAATCAGGGTAGAATCACCCTGAAGTAGAATCAAGATCATAGGAGTTATGATGAAGAAATTATCCCACTTTTAACCGAAGTGACTCCAGTTTACCCTTTTTGGAGATTTGGCAATTTCTTCTTGATACTAATAAAACCAGAATGAATCATAATGTAAGAAGCTTGATTTGAAATCATTAATCAGTGTAGTATCACCCTGAAGTAGAATCAAGATCATAGGAGTTATGATGAAGAAGTTATCCCACTTTTAACCGAAGTGATTCCAGTTTACCCTGTTTGTAGACTTGGTAATTTCTTCTTGATACTAATAAAACCAGAATCAATCACGATGTAAGAAGCTTGATTTGGACTCATTAATCAGTATAGAATCACCTTGAAGTAGAATCAAAATCATAGGAGTTATGATGAAGAAGTTATCCCACTTTTAACCGAAGTGATTCCAGTTTACCCTGTTTGGAGATTTGGCAATTTCTTCTTGATTTTAATCAAACCAGAATGAATAACGATATAAGAAGCTTGATTTGGACTCATTAATCAGTTTAGAATCACCCTGAAGCAGAATCAAGATCATAGGAGTTATGATGAAGAAGTTATCCCACTTTTAACCGAAGTGATTCTAGTTCACCCTGTTTGGAGATTTGGCAATTTCTTCTTGATACTAATAAAACCAGAATGAATCACGATGTAAGAAGCTTGATTTGGACTCATAAATCAGTGTACAATCACCCTAAACTTGAATCAAGATCATAGGAGTTATGATGAAGAAGTTATCCCACTTTTAACCGAAGTGATTCCAGTTTACCCTGTTTGGAGATTTTGCAATTTCTTCTTGATAATAATAAAACCAGAATGAATCACGATGTAAGAAGCTTGATTTGGACTCATTAATCAGTTTAGAATCACCCTGAAGTTGAATCAATGTCATAGGAGTTATGATGAAGAAGTTATCCCACTTTTAACCGAAGTGATTCCAAGTTACCCTGTTTGAAGATTTGGCAATTTCTTCTTGATTCTAATCAAACCAGAATGAATCAAGATGTAAGAAGCTTGATTTGGACTCATAAATCAGTGCAGAGTCATCCTGAAGTAGAATCAAGATCATAGGAGTCATGATTAAGAAGTTATCCCATTTTTAACCGAAGTGATTCGAGTTTACCCTGTTTGGAGATTTGGCAATTTCTTCTTGATACTAATAAAACCAGAATGAATCACGATGTAAGAAGGTTGATTTGGACTAATAAATCAGTGCAGAATCATCCTGAAGTTTAATAAAGATCATAGGAGTTATGATGAAGAAGTTATCCCCCTTTTAACCAAAGTGATTCCAGTTTACCCTGTTTGGAGATTTGGCAATTTCTTCTTGATACTAATAAAACCAGAATGAATCACGATGTAAGAAGTTTGATTAGGACTCCCTAATCAGTATAGAATCACCCTAAAGTTGAATCAAGATCATAGGAGTTATGATGAAGAAGTTATCCCACTTTTAACCGAAGTGATTCCAGTTTACCATGTTTGGAAATTTGGTAATTTCTTCTTGATTTAATCAAACCAGAATGAATAACGATGTAAGAAGCTTGATTTGGAATCATTAATCAGTTTAGAATCACCCTGAAGCAGAATCAAGATCATAGGAGTTATGATGAAGAAGTTATCCCACTTTTAACCGAAGTGATTCCAGTTTACCCTGTTTGGAGATTTGACAACTTCTTCTTGATACTAATAAAACCAGAATGAATCACGATGCAAGAAGCTTGATTTGGACTCATTAATCAGTGTAGAATCACCCTGAAGTAGAATCAAGATCATAGGAGTTATGATGAAGAAGTTATCCCACTTTTAACCGAAGTGATTCCAGTTTACCCTGTTTGGAGATTTGGCAATTTCTTCTTGATTTTAATCAAACCAGAATGAATCACGATGTAAGAAGTTTGATTAGGACTCCCTAATCAGTATAGAATCACCCTAAAGTTGAATCAAGATCATAGGAGTTATGATGAAGAAGTTATCCCACTTTTAACCGAAGTGATTCCAGTTTACCATGTTTGGAAATTTGGTAATTTCTTCTTGATTTAATCAAACCAGAATGAATAACGATGTAAGAAGCTTGATTTGGAATCATTAATCAGTTTAGAATCACCCTGAAGCAGAATCAAGATCATAGGAGTTATGATGAAGAAGTTATCCCACTTTTAACCGAAGTGATTCCAGTTTACCCTGTTTGGAGATTTGACAACTTCTTCTTGATACTAATAAAACCAGAATGAATCACGATGCAAGAAGCTTGATTTGGACTCATTAATCAGTGTAGAATCAGCCTGAAGTAGAATCAAGATCATAGGAGTTATGATGAAGAAGTTATCCCACTTTTAACCGAAGTGATTCCAGTTTACCCTGTTTGGAGATTTGGCAATTTCTTCTTGATTTTAATCAAACCAGAATGAATAACGATGTAAGAAGCTTGATTTGGAATCATTAATCAGTTTAGAATCACCCTGAAGCAGAATCAAGATCATAGGAGTTATGATGAAGAAATTATCCCACTTTTAACCGAAGTGATTCCAGTTTACCCTTTTTGGAGATTTGGCAATTTCTTCTTGATTCTAATCAAACTAGAATGAATCAAGATGCCAGAACCTTGATTTGGACTCATAAATCAGTGCAGAGTCATCCTGAAGTAGAATCAAGATCATAGGAGTTATGATGAAGAAGTTATCCCAGTTTTAACCGAAGTGATTCCAGTTTACCCTGTTTGGAGATTTGACAATTTCTTCTTGATACTAATAAAACCAGAATGAATCACGATGTAAGAAGCTTGATTTGGACTCATTAATCAGTGTAGAATCACCCTGAAGTAGAATCAAGATCATAGGAGTTATGATGAAGAAGTTATCCCACTTTTAACCAAAGTGATTCTAGTTTACCCTGTTTGGAGATTTGGCAATTTCTTCTTGATTATAATCAAAACCGAATGAATAACGATGTAAGAATCTTGATGTGGACTCATAAATCAGTGGATCATCACCCCGAAGTTGAATCAATATCATAGGAGTTATGATGAAGAAGTTATCCCACTTTTAACCGAAGTGATTCTAGTTTACCTTGTTTGGAGATTTGACAATTTCTTCTTGATACTAATATAAATAAAATCAATCACGATGCAAGAAACTTGATTTGGACTCATAAATCAGTGCAGAGTCATCCTGAAGTAGAATCAAGATCATAGGAGTTATGATGAAGAAGTTATCCCACTTTTAACCGAAGTGATTCCAGTTTACCCTTTTTGGAGATTTGGCAATTTCTTCTTGATACTAAAAAAACCAGAATGAATCACATTGTAAAAAGCTTGATTTGAACTCATTAATCAGTGTAGTATCACCCTGAAGTAGAATCAAGATCATAGGAGTTATGATGAAGAAGTTATCCCACTTTTAATCGAAGTGATTCCAGTTTGCCCTGTTTGTAGATTTGGCAATTTCTTCTTGATACTAATAAAACCAGAATCAATCACGATGTAAGAAGCTTGATTTGGACTCATTAATCTGTGTAGAATCACCCTGAAGTAGAATCAAGATCATAGGAGTTATGATGAAGAAGTTATCCCACTTTTAACCGAAGTGATTCCAGTTTACCCTGTTTGGAGATTTGGCAATTTCTTCTTGATTTTAATCAAACCAGAATGAATAACGATGTAAGAAGCTTGATTTGGACTCATTAATCAGTTTAGAATCACCCTGAAGCAGAATCAAGATCATAGGAGTTATGATGAAGAAATTATCCCACTTTTAACCGAAGTGATTCCAGTTTACCCTTTTTGGAGATTTGACAATTTCTTCTTGATTCTAATCAAACCAGAATGAATCAAGATGCAAGAACCTTGATTTGGACTCATAAATCAGTGCAGAGTCATCCTGAAGTAGAATCAAGATCATAGGAGTTATGATGAAGAAGTTATCCCAGTTTTAACCGAAGTGATTCCAGTTTACCCTGTTTGGAGATTTGACAATTTCTTCTTGATACTAATAAAACCAGAATGAATCACGATGTAAGAAGCTTGATTTGGACTCATTAATCAGGGTAGAATCACCCTGAAGTAGAATCAAGATCATAGGAGTTATGATGAAGAAATTATCCCACTTTTAACCGAAGTGACTCCAGTTTACCCTTTTTGGAGATTTGGCAATTTCTTCTTGATACTAATAAAACCAGAATGAATCATAATGTAAGAAGCTTGATTTGAAATCATTAATCAGTGTAGTATCACCCTGAAGTAGAATCAAGATCATAGGAGTTATGATGAAGAAGTTATCCCACTTTTAACCGAAGTGATTCCAGTTTACCCTGTTTGTAGACTTGGTAATTTCTTCTTGATACTAATAAAACCAGAATCAATCACGATGTAAGAAGCTTGATTTGGACTCATTAATCAGTACAGAATCACCTTGAAGTAGAATCAAAATCATAGGAGTTATGATGAAGAAGTTATCCCACTTTTAACCGAAGTGATTCCAGTTTACCCTGTTTGGAGATTTGGCAATTTCTTCTTGATTTTAATCAAACCAGAATGAATAACGATGTAAGAAGCTTGATTTGGACTCATTAATCAGTTTAGAATCACCCTGAAGCAGAATCAAGATCATAGGAGTTATGATGAAGAAGTTATCCCACTTTTAACCGAAGTGATTCCAGTTCACCCTGTTTGGAGATTTGGCAATTTCTTCTTGATACTAATAAAACCAGAATGAATCACGATGTAAGAAGCTTGATTTGGACTCATAAATCAGTGTACAATCACCCTAAACTTGAATCAAGATCATAGGAGTTATGATGAAGAAGTTATCCCACTTTTAACCGAAGTGATTCCAGTTTACCCTGTTTGGAGATTTTGCAATTTCTTCTTGATAATAATAAAACCAGAATGAATCACGATGTAAGAAGCTTGATTTGGACTCATTAATCAGTTTAGAATCACCCTGAAGTTGAATCAATGTCATAGGAGTTATGATGAAGAAGTTATCCCACTTTTAACCGAAGTGATTCCAAGTTACCCTGTTTGAAGATTTGGCAATTTCTTCTTGATTCTAATCAAACCAGAATGAATCAAGATGTAAGAAGCTTGATTTGGACTCATAAATCAGTGCAGAGTCATCCTGAAGTAGAATCAAGATCATAGGAGTCATGATTAAGAAGTTATCCCATTTTTAACCGAAGTGATTCGAGTTTACCCTGTTTGGAGATTTGGCAATTTCTTCTTGATACTAATAAAACCAGAATGAATCACGATGTAAGAAGGTTGATTTGGACTAATAAATCAGTGCAGAATCATCCTGAAGTTTAATAAAGATCATAGGAGTTATGATGAAGAAGTTATCCCCCTTTTAACCAAAGTGATTCCAGTTTACCCTGTTTGGAGATTTGGCAATTTCTTCTTGATACTAATAAAACCAGAATGAATCACGATGTAAGAAGTTTGATTAGGACTCCCTAATCAGTATAGAATCACCCTAAAGTTGAATCAAGATCATAGGAGTTATGATGAAGAAGTTATCCCACTTTTAACCGAAGTGATTCCAGTTTACCATGTTTGGAGATTTGGCAATTTCTTCTTGATACTAATAAAACCAGAATGAATCGCGATGTAAGAAGCTTGATTTGGACTCATTAATCAGTGTAGAATCACCCTGAAGTTGAATAAATATCATAGGAGTTATGATGAAGAAGTTATCCAACTTTTAACCGAAGTGATTCCAGTTTACCCTGTTTGGAGATTTGGAAATTTCTTCTTGATTCTAATCAAACCAGAATGAATCAAGATTCAAGAACCTTGATTTGGACTCATAAATCAGTGAAGAGTCATCCTGAAGTAGAATCAAGATCATAGGAGTTATGATGAAGAAGTTATCCCAGTTTTAACCGAAGTGATTCCAGTTTATCCTGTTTGGAGATTTGATAACTTCTTCTTGATACTAATAACACCAGAATGAATCACGATGTAAGAAGCTTGATTTTGACTCATTAATCAGTGTAGAATCACCCTGAAGTTGAATCAATATCATAGGAGTTATGATGAAGAAGTTATCCCACTATTAACCGAAGTGATTCCAGTTTACCTTGTTTGGAGATTTGGCAATTTCTTCTTGATTCTAATCAAACCAGAATGAATCAAGATGCAAGAAGCTTGATTTGGACTCATAAATCAGTGCAGAGTCATCCTGAAGTAGAATCAAGATCATAGGAGTCATGATGAAGATGTTATCCCATTTTTAACCGAAGTGATTCCAGTTTACCCTGTTTGGAGATTTGGCAATTTCTTTTTGATACTAATAAAACCAGAATCAATCATGATGCAAGAATCTTGATTTGGACTCATTAATCAGTGCAGAGTCATCCTGAAGTAGAATCAAGATCATAGGAGTTATGATGAAGAAGTTATCCCAATTTTAACTGAAGTGATTCCAGTTTACCCTGTTTGGAGATTTGACAATTTCTTCTTGATACTAATAAAACCAGAATGAATCACGATGTAAGAAGCTTGATTAGGACTCAATAATCAGTATAGAATCACCCTAAAGTTGAATCAAGATCATAGGAGTTATGATGAAGAAGTTATCCCACTTTTAACCGAAGTGATTCCAGTTTACCCTGTTTGGAGATTTGGCAATTTCTTCTTGATTCTAATCAAACCAGAATGAATCAAGATGCAAGAACCTTGATTTGGACTCATAAATCAGTGCAGAGTCATCCTGAAGTAGAATCAAGATCATAGGAGTTATGATGAAGAAGTTATCCCACTTTTAACCGAAGTGATTTCAGTTTACCCTGTTTGGAGATTTGACAACTTTTTCTTGATACTAATAAAACCAGAATGAATCACGATGTAAGAAGCTTGATTTGGACTCATTAATCAGTGTAGAATCACCCTGAAGTTGAATCAATATCATAGGAGTTATGATGAAGAAGTTATCCCACTATTAACCGAAGTGATTCCAGTTTACCTTGTTTGGAGATTTGGCAATTTCTTCTTGATTCTAATCAAACCAGAATGAATCAAGATGCAAGAAGCTTGATTTGGACTCATAAATCAGTGCAGAGTCATCCTGAAGTAGAATCAAGATCATAGGAGTCATGATGAAGATGTTATCCCATTTTTAACCGAAGTGATTCCAGTTTACCCTGTTTGGAGATTTGGCAATTTCTTTTTGATACTAAAAAAACCAGAATGAATCACGATGTAAGAAGCTTGATTTGGACTCATTAATCAGAGTAGAATCACCCTGAAGCAGAATCAAGATCATAGGAGTATGATGAAGAAATTATCCCACTTTTAACCGAAGTGATTCCAGTTTACCTTGTTTGGAGATTTGGCAATTTCTTCTTGATACTAATAAAACCAGAATCAATCACGATGCAAGAACCTTGATTTGGACTCATAAATCAGTGCAGAGTCATCCTGAAGTAGAATCAAGATCATAGGAGTTATGATGAAGAAGTTATCCCAGTTTTAACTGAAGTGATTCCAGTTTACCCTGTTTAGAGATTTGACAATTTATGAGATTTCAGATTATTTATTTACTTTATCGACCTTTGACCTGCGGGTTGACTTCTTCGAGTTATTTATGAGATTTCAGATTATTTATTTACTTTATTATTATTTATTATTTCGGAAATACGGGTTTCACAGATTCATTCTGGTTTTATTAGTATCATGAAGAAATTGCCAAATCTCCAAAAAGGGTAAACTGGAATCACTTCGGTTAAAAGTGGGATAATTTCTTCATCATAACTCCTATGATCTTGATTCTACTTCAGGGTGATTCTACCCTGATTAATGAGTCCAAATCAAGCTTCTTACATCGTGATTCATTCTGGTTTTATTTGTATCAAGAAGAAATTGTCAAATCTCCAAACAGGGCAAACTGGAATCAGTTAAGAAGCTTGATTGGGACTCATTAATCAGTGTAGAATCACCCTGAAGTAGAATCAAGATCATAGGAGTTATGATGAAGAAGTTATCCCACTTTTAACCGAAGTGATTCCAGTTTACCCTGTTTGGAGATTTGGCAATTTCTTCTTGATTTTAATCAAACCAGAATGAATAACGATGTAAGAAGCTTGATTTGGAATCATTAATCAGTTTAGAATCACCCTGAAGCAGAATCAAGATCATATGAGTTATGATGAAGAAATTATCCCACTTTATTATTATCAAGAAGAAATTTCAAAATAAATGAAGTGATTTCAGATTTGACCGGTGATCTGGTCAAAAAGTCAACCCGCAGGTCAAAGGTCAACCCGGTCAACTCTGACCCAAGCCGGTCAACCTTTGACCAAATTGAAATCGAATTGAACCAATCAGTTTACCCTAACCGGATTCGATTTCAATTGGATCAATTGGTTTACTTAACCCAAAAATCAATTACAAATATCCAGCCGGTTTAATCCAATTCAAAATCGATTTTCAATAACTAACCGGTTTAGCAAACCAAACCAAAATCGAATCAACCCAACCGGTTGACCCAGTCACCGAGTTGACTCACCGGGTCGACTCGGCCGAGTCACCGAGTCACCGGCGGAGGTACGGTGGCTTACCGGAAAAGTCACCAGCGGCAACAGCGGCACGGCGGTGACACGGCGGTGGCTGGTCGGAGGAGGCGGCTCCGGCGAACGGCAGCCGGCGGCGGTGGCGCGTGGGTCTCACGCGCGGCTGCTCCGGTGACCTGTGGCGGCGCGTGAGCTTCACGCGCGGGTCTTCCAGCGGCGCGTGGCGGCGCGTGACGGCGGGTCTCCGTCTGATCTTCCTGCTCCTGACTCGTCTCGACGTCCCGAACACGATGGTGGCCTTGGATTTGTGAAAAACCACACGGTTAGAAAGATATGATCGATTTTCTACACAAAATTACAAAAGGACGTGGTTATGACGATTTTCGATGGTTACCTCCGGCGAGTAACGGTGATGGGAGGTCCGATCTCGACTTAGAGAGAGGCGGCTGGGGCTGGTCGATCTCAGATCTACTCGACGGCTCAATTTCTGCAGAGTTTCGACGCGATGAGTTTCTGATAAAAAAAAGAACAGCAGAGACTTCTATTTATAGGAATTACCTAGGGTTTCCTGCGATGGACATGGGCTCTGATGGGCCAAATCAACCGGGCCGGTAAATGGGTCGTTACAATACTCCCCCCCTAATAAGGGATTCGACCCCGAATCCTGCTCATGATCCGACTGCCCAATGTCATCCTGAAAAAGCTCTGGATAATTTGTTCTCATCTGAGTCTCCATTTCCCAAGTCTCATCTTGGATCCCATCTCTCTCCCAACGAACCTTAACCATCATTGTCATCATCCCTTGTACCGCTTTTACTTGTCGCTCCAAAATCTCCACTGGCTGAATAGGTGCAAACAAATTTTTGCCGAGATCACCTGGTGGTTGCTGCAAAATGAGCTCTGGTTCTCTTACGACCTTCCTCAGCACTGATACATGGAAAAAATCATGGAAATCAGACAACTCCGCTGATAACTGCAATCTATATGCCACTGCTCCAATCCGCTCCACAATGGGGTACGGTCCCATATATCTCGGTTTAAGTTTCTTTAGCTTACGAGTCTTAGATCCTCCCTGAAATGTCCTCATCTTCAAGGACACTAAGTCACCCACTTGAAAATCCAAGTCTTTCCGGCGCTTATCTGCATAACTCTTCTGTCGGTCATGGGCTTCCTTTAGCCGAGTTTTGAGCATCTCAACTTGCTCTACCGTCTCTTGAACCATTGCTGGTTCTAGGACACGTCGTTCCCCCACTTCTGTCCAACAAAGTGGAGTACGACAAGGCCTACCATAAAGAGCCTCATACGGTGCCATCTCAATACTTGAATGGTAGCTGTTATTGTAGGCAAACTCTGCTAGGGGTAAATACTTTCCCCAGCTCCCCTCCCAATCCAAAACACAAGCCCTGAGCATATCCTCCAAAGTCTGAATAGTCCTCTCTGACTGCCCATCGGTCTGCGGATGATAAGCTGTACTCATATGGACCTTTGTCCCAAGCGCTTTCTGGAAGGCTCCCCAAAATGCAGATGTGAACTTTGTGTCTCGATCAGATACAATGCTAACAGGAACTCCATGCAACCTCACAATCTCTCTGATGTAAATTTGTGCCAACTGATCAGCTCCATCTGTCTTCTTGATGGCTAGGAAATGAGCAGACTTGGTGAGCCTGTCCACAATCACCCAAATAGCATTTTTCCCACCATAAGTTATTGGAAGACCAGTCACAAAATCCATAGTCACCGTGTCCCATTTCCATTCTGGCAACGGCAGGTTCTGCAATAACCCGCTAGGCACCTGATGCTCAGCTTTAACCATCTGACATGTCTGACACTGTGATACGAATGTAGCAACATCTCTCTTCATTCCAGACCAATGATAGTAGCGCTTCAGGTCCCTATACATCTTAGTATTTCCTGGGTGGATAGAAAACGTGAGTGGTGCGCTTGCTGTAAAATCTCTTTCCTTAACAACTTATCGTCTGGCAAACAAACTCGGTTCCGGTACATGTACATCCCACTCGAAGTTGTATGGTATCCAATACTGTCACTCTCTATCTGCTTACACAAGGCCGCATCACTATCCTGAGCTTTGCGTATCCTCCATAATAAGTCTGCCTGCTCTAAGGCCTCAAGACCAGATGTCTCTCCCTCAACAGTAATTGCGCAAAGTCTGAGACTAGCAAGTGTCCCACTAAGCTCCTCGATCTCCTTGGTTCCTGAAATATCGCTCCTCCGCCTGCTTAAGGCATCTGCCACCTGATTGGCCTTACCCGAATGATATGTAATATTCAAATCGTAGTCTGCTAACAGCTCCATCCACCTTCGCTGTCTCAAATTCAGGTCTGCCTGAGTAAATATATACTTCAAGCTGTGGTGGTCCGTGAGGATCTGAACTTTCTCCCCATACAAATACGATCTCCAAATTTTTAGCGCAAATACAACTGCTGCTAACTCCAAGCCGTGAGTAGGGTAATTAACCTCGTGAGGTCTCAATTGGCGTGATGCATACGCAATGACCTGACCTTCCTGCATCAATACACATCCTAGACCAGTACCTGATGCGTCTGTATAAACCTCATATGGTATCCCTGGCCTAGGAAGTACCAAAACTGGTGTCTCCGTCAACTGCCGCTTCAACTCGGTGAAACTCCTCGAACAAGCTTCTGTCCAAACAAACTTGACGTCTTTGCCGGTTAATTGCGTCATCGGCTTTGCAGTACTGGCAAAACCCTTAACAAACTTCCTGTAATATCCTGCCAACCCCAAAAAGCTGCGGATCTCAGTAGCACTCTTAGGTGTAGGCCACTCTGATATCGCAGTAATCTTCTCTGGATCTACTGCAACTCCTGCTTCAGAAATCACGTGACCCAAAAATCCAATCTTCCTCTGCCAGAAACTACACTTACTCATCTTAGCAAATAGCTGATGCTCTCTGAGCTTACCCAACACGATCCGCAAATGCTCTGCATGCTCCTCTCTGCTCCGAGAATAGATCAAGATGTCGTCAATGAAGACAATCACACACTTATCCAGATGCTCGCGAAACACATCATTCATGAGCTTCATGAACGCTGCAGGTGCGTTCGTCAACCCAAATGGCATCACCACAAACTCATAATGCCCATAACGCGTACGAAAAGCTGTCTTCCGCACATCCTCCTTAGCTATAGCAATCTGGTGGTACCCTGATGCCAAGTCGATCTTAGAGAACCATGAAGCTCCCTTCAACTGATCCAACAACTCATCGATACGCGGAAGCGGATACTTATTCTTTATGGTCACTTTGTTCAAGCCTCTGTAGTCGATACACAGTCTGAAACTCCCATCTTTCTTCTTCACAAACAATACTGGTGCTCCCCACGCTGAAGTACTCGGCCTGATAAATCCCTTATCTGATAGTTCCTCCAACTGCTTTTTCAGCTTTGCCATCTCTGCTGGTGCTAAACGGTATGGAGCTCGTGAAACCGGTGCTGTCCCTGGCTCCAACTCAATTGTAAGTACATCTCCTCTAGCTGGCGGTGGCCCTTTCAAGGCCTCAAATACATCCTCATACTCTGCAACCACTGGAATAGTCTGCATGTCGGCCCGTCCATCCTCCTTAACCATAGAGATAGTGGCTAAGAATCCCTCAGCTCCTCGCTCCAATAGCTCCTCAGCGTGCAACATGGAGACTATAGAAATTCCCAGGTGTGTCTGAATACCCTGAAATGTAATCTTCCCATCTGAATTAGGAATATGAACTCCGGCTCTCGGACAATCCAACACTACTCGATGACGTGTCAGCCAGTCCATCCCTAGAATAACGTCATAATAATTCAGCTCCACCTCTGCTAAATCTCCACTAAAGTCAACCCCTCCAAGTAACACCGGTACAGATCTCGATGAACACCGACGGCTCCAATCTCTCTACGCCAGCTGTCTGAATCTGTTGGTTTTTGGCTCGAAGGCAC
>CAJHQQ010004576.1:0-26300 GCA_905132885.1 Moricandia moricandioides | reverse complement strand
GTACAGCGAGTTGGATGGCACAGGCCGACCAACTCACCCGTACGGCGAGTTGGTAGGCACGACATGACCAACTCGCCCATACAGCGAGTTGGACAAGGCCAACTCGCCGAACGGGCGAGTTAGATGGCACGAGCAGTCCAACCCGCTCGTTCGGCAAGTCGGATCAAATCAATCCAGTTCCACCTCGTCCTTGTTAAACTCCCTATTTTGATACTTGATCGAACTTATCTTTGTTCCATCTCGATCGGGATTGACATTGGAACTTTACTAAAAGAACTCATTTTCTCAAGAAAGGATTGGGTCGGTCGTATGAGACGATAACAGTTAACTAAACACCTAGAGTCACATGCCCCATATGAAAGATCCTAACTGTCGGACGACATCGTCTTAGCAATGTTATTTCGATAAAATCGTAGAAACGCCGAAGTCAGAAAATAGCCCGACGAGGTGTAAAGCTTGGCTAAAGGCCCACTCGGGATTTTATCTGAAATCAAGAAAACTTTGTAATGGTTTATCTTTTATTTTTCAGGAGAGGATAAATGTTAAGTTCGAAGGAATAAATGTTAAGATCGAAGGATAAATGTTAAGTTTCCGAAGATAATCACGAAGATCAAGGAAAAAATGAATATTTCCGCGAAGCGATAAATTCGAGCAAGGGCAGAAGGGGAAAGATCAAACCGCCTCTAGAGGAGTATATAAGGACTTTAAGGGTGATGATGCTAAACAGACACAAATATCTCCACTCAGAGCAAACAAAGCTTAGCACTTAGAGCATTTAGGCAACTTTCCCTTTTTGTAATTCGAACTAGGACTCAACTAGGGTTTTGCAGTCTTAGGTTATTAGAACTAGGGATCTCGCCGAAAGCTCTCATAGCCTAGGCTCATATCCTATTGTAAACGCTCATACGCAAATTCGGAAAAAGACATTTATTTGCTCTCTTTTCGATTCTTACTTTGTTTTCAATATTTACTTCATATTATGATTGATTGGCGTGTGGTTTAGGATATATCCGGGACCTCTAGGAAACTAGGTTTTACCCTGCGTTCTAATTCAACTGAAATCGACAGTGCGAATTTCGGTTCCCACAGTTTGGTGATAGAAGGAGGAGGATCTCGGATTATCTAACTCAAAAAACCACCAAACGCTTGAGACATAGAATGCCTGACGAAACGGACAACTATGTCATCTCTTTCAAGGAAAGAGCAACGGCCAAGCCGGTCAAACCTCTCAATGATCTCCTTGTCATCGAGCTAACAGTCTAGATATCGATATCGCAAGGATATTAGTCAACACCGAAATTTTGGCCAACATCGTCTTTAAAGAAACACTCGAATGAATGAATGTCAACTTATCCGGAATCGCGGCAGATCCAAACCCGATAGTAGGACTTTCAGGGGAAGCTACCATGACTCTCGACACGATCAACCTCTCTGTAAAAGCCGGGAGCGTGTCAAAAGTTGTGGATTTCCTTGTCATCGATCGACCCACCTCCTACAACGCAATCGTAGGGACCCCATGGTTGAACTCAATGCAAGCAATCCCATCGACATACCATATGTGCCTCAACTCAATGCAAGCAACAATGCAAGCAATCCCGCGAAATCGAGACCATTTAGGGAGATCGTAGAATCTCGCGAGTTTGGTTCGCTGCAGAGTAAAAACGGAAGAATCCGTTAGCTGAATTTCCACGTAAAAAGAAAAAGAAATCGTCTGCCATTGAAAACATGCCAGAACAACACGATACTGAAATATTTTGGCAGTCGCGAGCAGCCGAAGCTTTGGATGGGAAATGAGAACCAACCTGCGAGTCCGTTGTCTCGGTATGTCTAGACGAAGCGTTCCCAGATCATTGTGTAGAGATCGGTGCGAACCTTAGCGAGTATATAAAAATCGAGCTCATAGCTTTACTGAAGGAGAACTCGCACACATTCGCATGGACCACAGAAGATATGCCAAGCATCGACATCAACGTCACATGTCTCAAGCTCAATGTTGACCCGACTTTCAAGCCCGTCAAACAAAAAAAAGAAAAAAAATTGGGACCAGAACGCGCCGAAGCGGTCAACGTTGAGGTCATAAAATTCCTCAAAATCTGGTCCATAACAAAGGTCTGGTATCCTGATTGGCTCGCTAACCCGGTAGTTGTCAAAAAGAAGAACGGGAAATGGAGAGTTTGTGTTGATTTCACCGATCTCAATAAAGCATGCCCAAAGGATAGCTTCCCACTGCCACATATCGACCGCTTAGTCGAAGCAACGGCAGGGAACAAACTCATGTCCTTTATGGACGCCTTCTCTGGGTATAATCAGATTAAAATGAATCCCGACGATCAAGAAAAGACTGCATTCATAACTGACCACGGTAATTACTGTTACAAGGTAATGCCATTCGGTCTGAAGAATGCTGGCGCAACTTCTCAACGGCTCGTCAACCGAATATTCTCAGAACAACTCGGAAAAACAATGGAGGTTTACATCGACGATATGCTCATAAAATCGCTCGAATAAGGAGATCATATCACCCACCTTCGAGAATGCTTTGAAAGGCTAAAGCTCCACAATATGAAACTGAATCATGCGAAGTGCAGGTTCACAGTGGCGTCGGGAGAATTCTTGGGCTACCTCGTGACCTACCGTGGGATGAAAGCCAACCCGAAACAGATTACCGCGCTGATCAAAATGGCTTTTCCAAGAAAGAAACAAGAGGCACAGAGATTGACCGGTAGGGTAGCAGCACTAAAAATATTTATCTCACGCTCAACAGACAAATGTTTGCCCTTCTACGACACTCTGAAGGGGAACAAGAAAATCGAATGGACCGAGGAATGCGAAAACGCTTTCCAACAGCTGAAGCATTACTTTGCCACTCCACCGATACTCGCGAAACCTGTAGAAGGAAAACCGCTCTTCCTTTACATCGCCGTATCAACCACGGCAGTAAGCGGCGCCCTTTTCCGAGAATAATGCGGCGAGCAAAAGCCCATTTTCTACGTGAGCAAAACTCTGCTTGACACAGAGTTGCACTATCCGATCATAGGAAAACTGGCACTTGCAGTAGTAATGTCAGCACAAAAGCTAAGGCCGTACTTCCAGTCCCAGACGATCGCAGTACCCACATCATTCCTACTGCGGGCTATTTTGCATAGTCCCAGTCAATCTAGGAGATTGGCAAAATGTGCGATCGAACTAAGGGAATACGACATCGAGTATCGAATGAAAACCTGCGCAAAATTACAAGTACTCGCTGATTGATTAATAGAACTCCCTGCAGGATGCACTGCAATCTGAGAACCCGACTCGACCTAGACCCTCCACGTCGACGGACGCTCATCCAAGCAAGGTTCTGGGATAGGAATCCGACTCGTGTCACCAACGGGGGAAATACTGGAACAATCATTCCGACTAATCTTCCAAGCCTCAAACAACGAGGATGAATATGAAGCCCTGATCGCAGGATTACGATTGTTACACGGCCTGATAATAAGCAACATTCACGCATATTGTGACTCCCAACTCGTGGCAAACCAATACAGCGGGGAGTACGAAGCAAGAGACAAAAGAATGGACACCTACTTAAAACTTGTTCGATAATTAGCACAAAGCTTCAACCAGTTTGCGCTCACCCGGGTTCCGAGAGCCAATAACATTCAAGACGACGCCCTAGCCGCCCTAGCATCCAGTTCAGACCCAGGGTTAAGCAGGGTGATTCCCGTAGAATTCATAGGACATCCTAGCATCGGACCACCCATTGTCATAAACCTAATCGACTCTCCCGACGGCGATACTGGCAAAGTCGATGACCAAACCACACAAGAATCCGGGCGGATAGAATACGGATTCAACAAACCTTGGTTGAAGGCAATCCTTGCGTATATTGCCAACAGAGAACTCCCGGCAAAAAAATGGCTGCCCGAAAGATTAAAACCCAAGCTGCGCGATACGTCTTGGTTGACGAAGAACTGTACAAGTGGAGATTTTCAGGGCCACTCATGACCTGCGTAGAAGGAGAAAAGGCGCGAAAGATAATGGAAGAGATCCATTTTGGTTATTGTGGAAATCACTCTGGCGGAAGATCTCTCGCAGTCAAAATAAAACGCCACAGACACTACTCGCCAACAATGATCAAAGACTGAGAGGACTTTGCGCAGAAATGTGAAAAAGTACCAAAGGCACGCCCCAACATTCCATCAACCAGCAGAGGTCCTCACATAAATCTCGGCACCATACCCATTCATGCGATTGTCGATGGATATAGTCGGGCCCATGCATAGGTCGAAACAAAAAAGGTTCTTGCTGGTCCTGACAGACTTCTTCTCAAAGTGGATGGAAGCAGACTCCTACGCAAGCATCAAGGACGCCCAAATCAAAAGTTTTGTATTGTTTTCAGGCACGGAGTCCCGTACGAAATCCTAATAGACAATGGGTCTCAATTCATTTCGACTATATTCGAGGCCTTCTCCGAAAAATGGAAGATTCGACAAACAAAATCAACCCCTAGATACCCACAATGTGATGGGCAGGCCGAAACTACAAATAAAACCATCCTTGATGGACATAAAAATGTTTAGACGCCAAGAAGGGTATATGGGCTGACGAACTTGAAGGAGTCCTATGGTCGCATCGCACAACTCCGAGACGCGTGACGGGAGAAAACCCGTTCCCCTCGTATACGGAGCAGAGTGCATGATCCCAGTGAAGGTCGAGTTTCCCGGAGTGCGCAGAAGGCTACTCCTAGAACAAGAAGAGCCAAACAATCTGATGCTGCTCGACAAGCTTGACCTGATCAATGAACGCCGGGATCAGGCCCTTATATGAATCCAAAATTATTAACCGGCAGCTGCAAAGTACTATAACGCTAACGTACAAAGCCGCAAATTCAAAGAAGGTGACCTAGTCCTTTGAATTTTTTTCCAGAACACCGCAGAACGGAATGATGGAAAACTCTGAGCAAACTAGGAAGGACCCTACAAAGTAATAAAAGTCGTCCGACCGGCTCGTACAAAATCGCGAATATGCAGGATATCAAAATTCCGAGAACTTGGAATGCAATGCACCTCAAGAAATACTACCCCTAAAACAATGCTTTGCACTGAAATACAAGATGGATTGATCCCTGAAAAGGGTACGTAGGCAGTTCGTCGCAAGACGAGCCCAGCTGTCCCCCCTCATCAAAAGGGGGCGGGGGAGAGTGGGTACGTATATGTATACTCGTATACTCCCAACTATTCATTTCCGGATTCGATCTTTTATTGAAACTTTTTTGGAAAAACTGCCACAAAATCGATGCAAAAAATCAACCTTCAACGTAGCGAGACGTCGCTAACTCTCGAAGGACTCCTTTCTCTGTCGTAAAAACTTCTCGAAATAAAATACTCACTCTAAAAAAACAGTCTATCTACGACAATAAAACACACACACCTTCTTAACACGTATCCTTCGCGAAGAATCAAAAAAGGTAATATCCACCAATAAGTTCGTTGCTGATCACAACAAACTCTTAAACGTCCTAAACAGACTAAGCAATCTCGTCGAGATAGCTCTCAAACACCTGACAGAAGGGTAATAGTGCTATAAAAGAAATCCAAAATTTTGGTCAGCACTTTCAGGAGGCTTAAAAATTATCCCCAAAGAGATGCTCGATTCCTACCATACGAGTCACCTAAGCCGAGAACATATCGCGGACTCTAAAGAGGAATGGAATCAGGTCAAAAACAACACATGAAACGTAAGTCAGAGTAGTCACCGCACCCCCTAGAACCGTGATTAGACCTAGGTCTTGTCCTAAACCCAGCACACTGGTCTCTAACGTCTCAATGCATGATATCAAAAAGATACGAGATCCTAAAAGTATGTCTCTTCGCCCATATCTAATCGCTCTCGGAACCTTGGAAAAGTTTCAAAAGTCCCGAACGAGCAACGAATAGAACGATCAACAAAAGAGTTGAGAGCGAGATCACAACTCGTATCCTCTCCTCTATACTTAAAGTCTAAATCTATTCACCCGTAACTATACTCGATCAAACCTTGGAAAACAAGGTAAGATTTCATTTAAAAAAAAGGGTCGCACAAGCGACTGGGATTCAAAGCCACAAGCAGCCAGTCCCTTGATAAAAATATGGCCACACTCGGCCAGATCAAAACACAAACAGATAACATTAAAATAAACAAAGTCTCTATACTGCGAACTCAATCGTCCTCCGCACGCAGAGCCTTAACTTCACCAATCATCCCCTCCGTACTTGGAATCGCCTCGCCTGCACCTTCCTTGGCTGCAGTACTCTGACCGTCGGCAACGTCCAAGCAATGTGGGATGATACATTCGGATTTCAGGCCTGCGAGGATCAGGTTAAAGTCCCCATCCGCGTCCGCTAACTCCGCTCTGAGAATATAAAGCTTGGCATTCTCAGCTCGCGGGGACAGAGGCGCATCACAATTAAACAACTGGACCTGTTGCATCCCTCCCTCGATGCTCGCCAGGGCCAAGTCCCTAATGTGGACAACCGCCAATGAATCAAGGAAGTCATCGATCCTTTCCAGACGGGTCCAAAACTCCGCACGAACAATCTCTCGGGCCTCGTCGATCGCTCTAACCAACGATTCCCCCTCACTCTTGATCATACACTTTAGTCGGCACAATTCCAAAGACTTAGCAATCTTTGCCTTTATCGCTTTAAGCAACGAGCTAGTAGTCTTCCCAAGATCCCGCTCCAACTCACCAATCCGAGACTCAAAGTGGGCTATCTCAAGAGAGTGGGCATCCTCGATAACCGTCAACCTCCCTTAAAACTGCAACGATTTCTCTCGCGATTCCGCCAACTCCTTAGCAAGACGGATGGCCTCCAACCCGCACTCACTGATCATCCCGTCGATCAGTGAGACAAACAGGGAAAAAAAGGAAACAATCAGTCGATGCACGGAAAGGAGAGAGGGACGGAAAAGAAAGAAGATTTTTTCAAACTATACCTTAGCACGATGTCTGGGAACCGTTGCGGGCAAAGAGTCAGTCTCAGGCTCCTTGCTGCATCTCCTCTTCTTAGACGCGTATGGGTTAACACAGGGAATCTTACGACCCTTTGTCGTGGAAGCCGGGATCATGCTAGGCATAGACAACCCCAAGACGATCGTCTTCTTGACTGGGGGAGGAGGGATTGATTCCTGAACCGGCTCCACATCGACAACCTGAACCGGGGTCGTAGAGGAACCCGATGGTTATACTTTGGATGCTGGCGCATGCGCGGTAGCCTCCTCTCAGGTAGGAACAACATCCCCAACCGGGGGAACCACGGGGGCCAAGGTATCCGCTGGAGCTACAGATCTCGGAGGCGTAACGCGTGCAGGGTTTACAGTCTCCTCTGCCTCACGATGAGCCAACTCGTTCTGGAAAGCAAGGAATTCTGTAATATGAGCCGGGACAGCTCCAGCGGTTGGAAGATCCAACGGATTCGCACCAGCAGCATTGCTCATTTCGACATCACCACTCCTCTGAAAGTTACTGGATGAAGACATTTCGGCAGGAAAATTTCTTTCTAAAAAGCAAAGCAAACTTGAGAATATTAGAGAGTGTGGAGAAAATGAGAAATTGGAGGCTATATTTATAGAAAAAAACAAAGGCTGAAGGATTTTCCAAATTAAAATAATAGGGAAAAACTTTTCAAGAAAAACTAATTTTTACCGCGAATTCCGATTAAACACCCTCACTCGTGAGCTGGGGGGGGGGGGGGGGGGGGGGGCTAACAGTTGGGGTCAAAAATGGTATTCTCAAAATAAGCATCTAAAACTTGTGTTTCTATACGAATGCAGTCTCGAAACCGAGTTAACAAAAGTCTTCGGGACAAAACTCGAAAGAAAGAAACACGGATCAACCAACTCGCCCATTCGGCGAGCTAGACACGGACCGACCAACTCGCCCATACGGCGAGTTGGACAGCACGGACCGACCAACTCGCCATACGAGCGAGTTGCACAGCACGGACTGACCAACATGCCCATACAGCAAGTTGGACACGGCCAACACGCCATACGGGCGAGTTGGATGGCATGAAATGACCAACTCGCCCATTCGGCGAGTTGGACAAGGCGAACTCGCCGTACGGGCGAGTTGGTTGGCACGACACGACCAACTCACCCGTACGGCAAATTGGACAAGGCCAACTCGCCGAACGGGAAAGTTAGATGGCACGAGCAATCTAACCCGCTCGTTCAGCAAGTCAGATCAAATCAATCCAGTTTCACCTCGTCCTCATTAAAATCCCTCTTTCGATACTTGATTAAACTTATCTTTGTTCCGTCTCGATCGAGATTGACATTGGAACTTTACCAAAAGAACTCGTGTCCTCGAGATAAGATCGGGTCGGCCGTATGAGACGATAACGGTTAACTAAACACCTAGAGTCACATGCCCCATACGAAAGATCCTAACTCGCATACACGTTGTCTTAGCAATGTTATTTCGATAAAATTGTAGAAATGCCTAAGTCAGAAAACGGCCCGCAGACGAGGTCTAAAACTCGGGTAAAGGCCCACTCGCGATTTTATCTGAAATCAAGCCCAAAATTTGTGACGGTTTATCTTTAATTTTGCAGGAAAGGATAAATGTTAAGTTCGAAGGAATAAATGTTAAGATTGAAGGATGAATTTTAAGTTTCTGAAGATATTCATGAAGATCGAGGAAAAAAAGGAATATTTCCGCAAAGCGATAAATTCGACGAAGGGCGGAAGGGGAAAGAGCAAACCGCCTCTAGAGGAGTATATAAGGACTTCAAGGGTGATGACGCAGAGAACACACGAAAATATCCACTCAGAGCAAACATAGCTTAGCACTTAGAGTATTTAGGCAACTTTCCATTTTTGTTATTCGAGCTGCGACTAAACTAGGGTTTTGCAGTTTTAGGTTATTAGAACTAGGGATCTTGCCGACATCTCTCATAGCCTATGTTCCTATCCTATTGTAAATGCTAATACGCAAATTCAAAATAAGATATCTATTTGCTCTCTTTTCGATTCTTACTTTGTTTTCAATATTTACTTCGTATTCTGATTGATTGGCTTGTGGTTTAACAGATATCCGGGACATCTGGGAAACTAGGGTTTAACCTGCATTCCTAATTCAACAGAAATCGACAATGGAAATTTTGGTTCCCACAGGTATGACGTACTGGCCTGGATCAATGTAGATAGACTAAAAACATGCTTCAATGGGTATGTGTTTGGTGTGGGTGTTGATGATCACGTGGATCTGGGTGTATTCTAGATTTTGAGGGCCGGATCATGGGTGTCCTAGTCTTGGAGTAGGATAGAAACTTTCCTAGCACTAGAAATACATGGTCCAAAGGCTCATTGAGCCTTGGAGCCTTCTTTCCTGATGATGGTGACTTGACTGCAGGTAGATCCACTGCCGTTGGTCGTTGTCGGATTTCACAGAAGCGGGTTATCGAGCAAACCACCTTGTAGATCTTCAAAGGTTGAACTACTTTGTCGCTTAGGATCAGACTGATCCTGTGAGACTCGCTTCTTCTGATTTTAAAGGATGAGATGTTTCCCTTATGTTGAGGATTAGTAAAAGTCGATCCAATGTTTGATGGAGAGGCTGTGAGCATATACATAGGATGATGATCAGGTTTCTGCTCATGTTGTTCGTGATGCTCCTTCTTCTGACCATGTTGTTCATGATGCTTTTGCTTTGGACCCTGCTGCTCCTTCTTTCAATTGATTGTGCCGGCCTCTACCTGTTTCTTACATGATTTTTCATGTTTGAGGCTTTCTATCCCGGTGTTGGCCTTGCCGTCGTGTAGCTACGCTTGGCCGGTTGGAGGTCAAAAATGAGAATCCTCGTTCTTGATTCCACTGGTCTTGCATACACTTCATTTATTTCTTGTTATCAAGATTGTAATCTTTGTTGAGCTTGCAAATTCAGTAGTGACTTTTATTTCTTTATCCTGGTTCCCCTTGTTGTGTTTCTCATGTTTCCTTGCCGTTTTGAACATGTAGCTTCTTACCTTGTCTCAAGATTGTCTTTGACCTTTGGCAGGGGACCTTTTTGCGCATATCTTCCTGGTACCAGGAGATAATATAATCAATACTAGGTGAATAAGGTGAAAACTTTTGTTGAATAAGGTGGGACATGTTGTCTTTAGTGAACAGTAGTATCCATCTTGGGTAAATAAGGTGGGAACTTTTGTTGAACTCTGTCATTTATTCATGGCAACTCTCAACTAAGTATCAAATTGCAATCTGCCCCCAGAGGTAGGGTACTATCAATGCTTGGATGACCTTGTATCCTGCTACCAAGCGGTATCAGAAAGTTTCTACATATTTCTTCTTGCAACCTGTGGATTTTAGGATACATTCTCCTGCATCAGAAGGTTTAAGGACATGTTTCCCTGGAACCCGGAGATCCTAGACATGTTATCCATAAATATGATGGTTTAAAATTATATCCTCATGAAACCCGTAGGTTTGGAGACACGATTCTATGTAACCCGGAGGTTGTGCAGACTTTCATCCTGGAACCTGGAGGTTGTACGAAATTTCGTCAAGGAACATATAGGTTTTATGGACTTTCATCCAGGAACCCAGAGTTGAATGGAATTTTGTCCAGGAACCTGTAGGTTTTATTGACTTTCATCCAGGAACCCGTTGGTTTTTTGAAATTTCGTCGAGGAACCCGTACGTTGAATGGACTTTCATCCAGGAACCCGTAGGTTGGATGGACTTTCGTCTAGGAACCCGTAGGTTTTATGGAATTTTGTCCAGGAACCCATAGGTTGGAGGAGATATTCTCAAGAAACCCGGAGGTTTGAGGGTATATCATTCATTAAACCAGAGGCTTTACCACACAACCCTTTGGGACCCGGAGGTCTTAGGACGTATAATTTCATTTAACCTGGAGTTTTTGGGATATTATATCTAGTTTTTCCCCCGTGAGTAAGTTGCTTTAATCGTATACAACATTGCAGTCGGCCCCCAATGGTAAGCCTCTGTCAATGTCAGATTAGTTGTTAGACTCTACCACTCAGAAGTAGGCAGATGTCAACATCGATTCAGACGTTGTACTCTGCCACTCAGAAGTAGGCCACTATCAACGTCTTAAGGTGCTGCATTCTGCTTTCCACATAACTCCAACTTTGAGGTAATTTTGAACAAGGCGGAGTTGTAATCACTTACAGAATTGAAGTCTTGTAATCTCAGATGTTTCCACTCATAACAAGCTTTAGGTTAGATCACAATTTTCTGGTAGTCGTACCTTTCCTTCAAGTTGTTCCACAAAATTTGTGGATCTTTCACAGTCAAGCACTCATTCTTGAGACCTCCATGGAGGTGATGACGAAGGAATTTCACAGCCTTTGCTTTATTTTAACTTTGAGCTTTATTTCTTTCTAGGATTGTTCCCTCAAGTCCCTTTGCACTAAGGGAAAACTCGGCATCTAATGCCCAAGCCAAATAGTTGTCTCCAGTGATATCAAGAACTTCAAATTCAAGAGTATTAAAATTTGACATAGTTCACTAAAACAATAAAATAATAATCAAATTTTTCAAATAAGGAAAATGCATTCATCTTTAATAAAAAGTAAACTTAGGATATAAACTATATATGCATAGATTTGTGTATAAACATATAAGGCAATATTATATATTTAATTAACTTATGAGGCAATATTAATGAATACGGTCAGTCAATAAATGGATAGAAGACAACTTTATTAACTTATGAAAATCTAATATACAATCGTATGTTTAAACAATGTGCAATAATTAATTTATGAAAGACTTAACAATCTACATGATGTTGTAAAAGTAATGAGGGGAATGTGTATTCTTCTTATTGATCTCGTGTAAGATGCCCTTTATATATATAGGAAGTTACAAATAGACCGTCATAAGATAAATGGAAAGATAACAATTCCTAATTCATCTAGGAAAAGTAAAACAAAAAGATTAATGGAAAATGGAAAGTATGGCCGACACTCTCTCATGGGCCGCGGTCGATTGGTCTTTGGTCGGGTCACTGTTATGGGTCGTCAATCACATGATTTATAACACTCCCCCTTGATGAATGCATCACTGAAGGTCTTTTAGTCGATGCATACCAATCTGATGTATAAGCTTCTTCAACGTCGAGGTTGGTAATGCTTTAGTGAATAGGTGGGATGAATTGTCACTGGAACGTACTTGAACCAAAAAGAACTTGGAAAAATGTGCTTCGTCCTGTCTCCTTTAATGTAGCCGTCCTTGAGCTGAGCAATGCATGCTGCATTGTCCTCATACATCACGGTTGGATCCTTGTCTTCAAACATCCCACAATCAGCTCGTACATGTTGAGTCATCAACCTCAACCATACACACTAGCGGCTGGATTCATAGATAGCCAAGATTTCCGAATCGTTGGATGATGTGGCCGAGATCGTCTGATTCATGGAACGCCATGATATAGCCGTACCTACATGTGTGAAAACATAGCATGTCTGTGAACGAGCATTGTGCGGATCAGATAGATAACATGCATCAGCAAAACCAACTAAACCTTCTTAGTTATGGTTAGTATAAAACAAAACTAAATCTTTTGTTCCTTGTAAATAACGAAGAACATGTTTAATCCTGTCTCAGTGCCTTTTGGTCGGACAAGAGCTAAACCTAGATAGTAGGTTCACGGCGAAACTTATATCAGGCCATGTGTGAGCTGCCAAATACATTGACGCTCCTATGGCACTGAAATATGGCACTTTGGGACCAAGGACATCCTCATCATCCATCTTGGGACGAAATGGGTCAGTGTCCAGGCCGAGGGACCTCACGACTATAGGGCTAGATAATGGGTGAGACTCGGCTATATTAAACTTCTTGAGTACCTTTTCTGTATATGCCATTTGATCAACAAGGATTCCATCATTTATGTACTCAAGTTGTAATCCCAAGCAGAATTTCGTTTTACCTAGCTCTTTCATTTCGAAGTCTTTCATTTTGAATTCTTTCTTTAGATATTCAACTGTTTGGGCAATCTCTCCAGAGGTTCCTATGATGTTCAAATCATCAACATACACTGCTATAATCACAAAACCCTTATTTTCGAATTTCTTTATGAATATGCATGGACTGACTGGATCATTTCTATATCCTTATTTCACTAGGTACTCACTTAACCTATTGTACCACATCCGGCCAGATTGTTTCAGTCCATTTAGTGATTTATTCAATTTTATGGAATGTTGTTCTCAAGAGCTCTCTTTGTTTATCAATTCAATACCCTCTGGGATTTTCATATAGATGTCATTATCCAGTGAACCATATAAATATGTGGTTACAACATCCATCAACCGCAAGTCTAAGTTTTCTCTTATGGCCAGACTTATCAGGAATCTAAAAGTAGTTGCATCTACCACAGGGGAATATATTTCCTCATAATTGATTCATGGTCTCTGTGAGAATCCTTGTGAAACGAGTCGTGCCTTATACCTCACAACCTCACCATGTTCATTTCTTTTCCTCACAAAGACCCATTTGTGTCCAACTGGTTTCACATCATATGTTGTTCGAATTATAGGACCAAAAACATCACTTTTCTTGAATGAATTGAACTCCACGTTTATGGCTTCTTTCCACGTAAGCCAATATGATATTTGCATGCATTCATATATAGACGTGGGTTCATGATCCTCATTATTCATAAGTTCAAGTGCTACTTTATATGCAAATATATCATTGATGTCGACATCTTTTCTATTCCATTGTATCCCAAACAAGACATAATGTATCAAGATCTCATTATTATCTAGTCTGTCAGTACTATGAAGCAAGGCGTCCAAAGCATCATTGTTTGGTACGTCCGGACCATCGGCCACGTCCAAGGACTTTGGGTCGGGTGCGGCCACATCTTGGGTAAGATCGGCCGCGTCTATGTCTAGGGTTCAAATATCGGTATCTGCACCTTTCTTTTTCTGAGGTTTCTTATCTTTGGAACCAATTGGTCTACCACGTTTCAAACGTTGTCTAGACTCTGTAGCCACTTGATTGTGTCCCTCTTGAACATCAATTTTAATTGGTGCATTAGCAGCTGGTATATGTGACTTAGTCACTCTATTCAGGTCAGCAAAGGATAGCAAGCTTTTGTAAATGTATTATTTTTTGGACCTCAAGATCACACACTTGAGTCCGAGGATCTTGCCATGTTAAGGATGTTTGATTCCATGAAGTTTCTTTCACCAGCCTTTGGTCTCCCCCTAATGTTGGAAGTTTGGATTCATTGAAATGACAATCCGCACACATGGCCTTAAGTAAATCACCCGAAGTTGGTTCAAGGTATTTTATAATCGTGGGGGAATCAAATCCAACATATATCTCCATCATCCTTTGAGGTCCATCTTTGTTCTCTGTGGTGGAGAAATTGGAACATAAACGGAATAGCCAGACGTTTTGAGATGGAGATGTCTGGCTCTCGACCCGTAAGTAATTGTGATAGGGAATATTTGTGTTCACTAGATGGCCTGATGCATATAAGCTCGGCTGCATGAAGGACGGCATGTCCCCATGCTGAAACTGGAAGTCTCGACCTCATGAGTAATGGTCAAGTTATGAGCTGTATATGTTTTATAAATGATTCAGCTAAGCCGTTCTGTGTATGTACATGTGCCACAGAGTATTCCATAGCTACCCTTATGGACATACAGTAATCATTAAATGCTTGGCAAGTAACTTCACCAGCATTATCAAGACGTATAGTCTTCAAAGGAAAATCTGGAAAATGAGCTCGTAATCGAATTATCTGAGCAAGCAATCTTGCAAATGCCAATTTGCGGGTCGATAGGAGGCAAAAATGCGACCATCTGGTCGATGCATCAATTAGGACCATGAAATATCGAAATGTCCCACAAGGTGGGTGAATTGGTCCAAAAATGTCTCCTTGTATTCTTTCCAGAAAGTTTATTGTTTCCTTTGTCACCTTAACTGGTGATGGCCTAACGATCATTTTCCCTTGTGAACATGCTACACATGTTAAGTGTTTAGGGATGATTCGTTTTTCTTTAAGTGTATGGCCACTTGTGTTTGAGATCAGTTTACGCATCATGGTTGAACCGGGATGGCCAAGCCGGTCGTGCCATAGAGTGAAATTATCGATGGCTGTTTTATTAAATGTGGCATTGGCCTCGATCATACTAACAAGTTAAAAGAAATGACAAATTGGAAATGAAAAACACCAAATCAAATATCAAAGCAAAGAACACATTAAGGTTTATGATGTCAAAATCAACTGGACTCTTTTAAACAATCAGATGTTTCATATTATATGAGATCATCCTTTTCATGATCAAAGTCATTTTCACCATCTTGGATTATCATATGGGCTTCAGGGTTCTTTCCCTTCAAACTCTCTTGATAGAGATCACAAAGATGTTTAGGGGCTCTACATGTCTTTTCCCAATGGTTACTCATCCCATACCTATGGCACACTGATTTGTTGCTTGTGGTCGGACCAAGTGGTTTAGAAATGATACCACGGCTCTACCTCGACCATGGCCGTAACTCGGTCTGTCTCGACCATAATGGTCATGGCCACCATACTGGTTTCCTCGCCCGCGGCCAAACGAACTTCGACCGCGGCCACGTCCATGCCATTTTCCATGACTGCGTCTGTGTTGGCCATTAGAATGGACGTGATTAGCCTCTTATGGGCTTCAGTGGCTGTATGTGATTCAGGTAATGGTGTGGATCCTGGAGGTCTCATCTCACTGTTTATCATTAGTAACTCATTGTTTTGCTCATCAAGCAACAAACAAGATATAAGATTAGCATAAGTCATGAAGCTTTTCTCACGGTATTGTTGTTGTAACAACACATTGCTTGTGTGGAAAGTGGAAAATATTTTCTCAAGCATATCCTTATCCGAAATGGTCTCACCACACAATTTCAATTTTGAAACAATCTTAAACAGTGCTGAATTATATTCATCCATGTACTTATTGTCCTGGATCCTGAGATTTATCCAATCATATAGAGCCTTTGGTAAGATCACCGTTCTTTTGTGATAATATCTTCTTTTCAGCTCTGTCCAAAGGTCTAGAGGATTTTAAATCGACAGGTATTGGTCTTTGAGACTCTCCACCAAATGATGGCGAATTATTAAGATGGCTATGTACTGATCTTTCTCACTGACATTATTGTCCTCGATGATACTTTCACCGATCCCTTTAGATTTTAGGATGATCTTGGTATCAAGTTCCCATTGAAGGTAATCATCTCCAGAGAGATTTAGGGCAGCATATTATAAGTTATTGATTTTCAACATCTGAAATCATATAGTTTTATAATTAGGTCATTAGATGTTTTAAGTTTATCGATCAATTCTATCTACCATGGAACAAGGTAAGCCCTAATCAGTCGGTTACTATATGTTCATGCATGCCATGCGGCCAATGTGAGTATGATGCAATGTCTTAACCTCAATTGGAAACAATTATACTAACAATCTAACAGGTCATGCAATCAGATCAATCTAACAACCTAACAAGTCATGTGGTCAAATCAATCTAGCAACCTGTCGGGTCATGCTTATCAAATTATCGGACCATGTCTATCAACCTATCGATCCATGTGGTCAGTTTTATTCAAATCAATCATCTTTTAGCAATTGGTTTCATTCAAACATTCAATTGGTTTGATTTTATTAACAACCTTAATAAGCAGTTTCTAGATGATCAAGAAAACAATTTTAATGGACAATCAATCTAGCAACAATCTTAACTTTTCAATGCAATAAGATCAATCAAACAATCAAAGATTCGATTTTAAATTTTAGGGTTTTGAATTATGCATGGTATGCGGCTTGCATCCATGCGGTTTAGTTTTGTTTAGGTTTTAAAGCATGTGGAGATTAACAACCTAGCACCCGGTTTCTATGTGATTATATTTAAACAATCAATCAAAAAAGTAAACAATCACTGGATGTGAGTCCTATATGATCAGGGTTATGTTCGCTATACTTATCCAGCAACCTAGCAAAGATCTAGTTTCTAATTTGGTAAATTAGGTTTAGGGTTTTACCGTGAACCTCTAGTCGGGTTGAATGGACCACCAAGAATGGAAGAGCCTCGAGTCAGAACGAGCTGGTCGCTATCGGATCACGGGCTTGGTCATTATCGGGTTGGATGTTTGGTCGCTATCGGACTGGATGTTATCGGATCGTCTTAGGGTTTTGTATCGGATTGAGGAGATAGAGAGATCGGATGCTTTTTTGCAGAATCTTTGATCGGATTGATTGATCACGAGATTAGGGTTAGGGTTCGTCGATGGCTAGGTTTTAGAATTTATTGAAATCGAAATAGGTTTTTAGAGACGAATCATGCTGATAATGTGTTGTAAAACTAATGAGGGGAATGTGTATTCTTGTTATTGATCTCATGTAAGGTGCCCTTTATATATATAGGGAGTCACAAATGGACCATCATAAGATAAATGGAAAGATAAAAATTCCTAATCCATCTAGGAAAAGGAAAACACAAAGACTAATGGAAAATGGAAAGTATGGCCGACTCTCTCTCATGGGCCGCGGTCGATTGGTCTTTGGACGGGCCACGATTACGGGTCGTCCATCACATGATTTATAACACATGTATTAATGTGCTAAAATAAACACGTATAAAGTTAAACTTTTCATAGCATATAAATAAATGCAGCCATAACGTGGAAATAAAACACATGACCATATGCTATTAATAATGATATGCAATTGTGTGAAATAATTATCAACATACAAAGCAAACTATATGCAAGCGGCAGAGCAATAATCATGGTGTTAAGTAAAGATGAACAATATGAATATAATTGTCAAAACTAACGAGATTGAATTTAGTTTCTAATGTCGATATGATACCATCAACGTGATACAATGATTTTCACTCCTTTAAACAATGTCAAATCAATATATAGTCGATTAAAACTATTAAATTCAATCAATGAAATATGTGTATGAACTATGAATCCACTCATACAAACCATGAATTGATAATAAACATGATTTGTAGAAGGATAGAACATAGAGTAAAAATATAACATAATAAAATCTATACTTATTAGTTCAAAATTGCTACAGTCTCGTGCTTATAACGTGTTGTAAGTAGAGAATAGAAGAGAGGAATTGGTGTGTCTCATTCCATGAATAAAGAACTCTTTATACAAGAATACAATGTAAGGGTTTAGCTTGGAGAAGAAGTACAAATAAATCTTGGTGAAAAAGACTTTCTATAATCGACATCATAATATATTCTTAGCAATATTCAATTTTTTTTTCAGAAGAAAAGGATCTATCGGTTCCCGCAACCAATGCCAATGATAAACGAGTCAATTTTTCACTTACCCCTATATTTTATCAGCTAATCTTCCAAAGACCCAATCTAATTATAATATTATTTTTATTTTTATTTAGAAAATTTAGTTATTTGTATATTTACCCTTATTTTTATCAATCCTAATGTTAAGAAAGATAGAGAAATAGCCGTCGATAATTATTGAAACTGTTTTTTTCTCTCTTCTTTCTTCAATATTGAAACTGTTAAGGATGAAATCGTGGCGATTCAGAGACGAAACTGATACTGTAGTTTTATTCATTACAGTGAAACTGCAGAGGCTCAGAGACAAAAGGTTCAAATCTTAATTTTTGGAGTATCTGGATTCTTCATTTGAATCTTAACTTTAGAGTTTTTATTAGATCTGAGAAGTAACAATGAAAACCGCGGTAGTTCCATCAAAGTTAACGGAAAAAGAACAGTAGCAACCGTCGAAGGTGGTGGAAACAACATCAATGAAGACTTCTGGATTTTCTTTTATTTTTAATTTTTATTTTTCTTTTCGAAGTATCTTTCTTTTTTTTATTTATTTGATCTTCATATATGGATTCAGTATAATTCGATATTATTAACTCAGCGACTCGGTATAACCAGTAGAACTAAGTCAAAGTCGGTATTACTAACTCAATAGTACTCAATATAACTCAGTAAAACACAATATAACTACATTCATTAGTATTTAGTAGTACTCAATATAACTCAGTATAACTAAACATCAATATTACCCATTAGACGGAAGTATAACTCAGTATAACTAAGTTAAACTATACGGTATAGTGTAGTATCCGAAATTTGAAAATTTAAATATTTTGAAATTTTGAAAATCTGTACTTTGAAAATTTTTATTTAGTAAAATAATATATTCGAAAACAAAAAGGGAAAATTGGATTTTTATTTCATTAATGTCATGGGAGATATTTGAGAGGCCCATAAGGGATTTAAGTCTACCCCCAATGGAGATGAGAGTCAATTTCTCTCTTACCCCTATATCTTATCAGCTAATCTCCCAAGGACTCAATCTAATTAACAATGAACAAACTGATGGACAACGTAGTTCTCCAAACACTGCTCTTAGACCTTTGATGCGCTTGGCTTCAAGGAAAACTGGTTCCTTTGAATATACTTCCAATTCATTCTTGATTTGTGTATGGATTCGATCTTTCTCAAATCTTCAGGATCAATCCGCTTAGCTACTCAGAATTGCGGAACCCATCAGACAGTCAAATTGATCATCCACATCAAAATAAAATGGCCTCATTGAAGAATGTACCACGGGAGAAATCAAATCGCAGTTTTTCTGGAAGAACTATTGAACCCTTCTGATCAATATGATCCCCAAGCACTTCCCGAATTTATGAGATATAGATGTTCTGAGATACAATAGCAGATGGATACCTCAGGTCAAAATTCAGCATATGCGTACAAGTATGATTAGGAGCAATGAGTTTACGTCTTTCATATGGTCAACCTGCACGCAAAGAAAACAAAGATGGAGAACAATTCGATAGTACTAAATATGCTGAGTGAGACAAACAACCTCTGGTGCTAAGAATTACCTTGCAAGTTACTGTTGAAAGGCTACCAATATGAAGAACAAAGCCCCCAAAATATTTGGTCATTGCAATACATTGAATGTACCAAACTACCCTTCTATAATCCCTGTGTCAAAAATCTATTGCCAGAGCAAAATGTTTAGGGTCAGGGATTGCATATATACAGATAAAACATGGAAAATGTAGCAAAAACTAGGTCTTATTGGATGTGATTATGTGAATTTTTAATATTTATAGAACTATACCAAAGGCTTCAGATTATAGAAAGAAACATTTACCAACATATGCCCTAACTTCTTTTTTTATGCTAATGGTTTACAGTTTAAACAAACATGGAACCAAATGTATTTGAAAGAATCATTTGTTGCTGAAACACCCATCTTGTGTGCAACGTTGATGTAGCATCAGCATCCATGAAAATGGTACCACCAACGTTTATTTAATATTAGATTTTTCTTTCAAACTTTAGTCATCTTCTAATGTTAGTCTAGCATAAAACACTCTTCGAGAAAATGAAAATAGATATGCTGAAAAGTCAAACACCTTATTCTGGGCATTCTTTGGTATATCCCTCGCCTCTTTCATGGCTTTGGTGAAACCAGCAACATCAACAAGCAACCCTTGTTCTTCAGCCATTAACTAAAACAGGAGAGTGAAAGTTACAAAATAACACACAAAATTTTAGAAAGAAATACAATTAACTATATGTTGGATTAATTTTCTAAAAGTCAATGGGCTTTAATTCAATCGTCTGAACATAAATCGAAATGAGCCTCAAGAAAAGCATGTTGTTTTAATAAAAAGGTGAGAAACATCCGACATCGCTTATGAGAAGCAAGATGAGGTTTTTATATATGTTTCTCTCTTACCTTGGCTCAAACGACTTAAAGGAAGAGATTGTTCCCCACGCGTGCAGCGCACCACCATCTGGCCGACTCGGCCCAACGTGGCAAGTGCTTAGGCTTGGGTAAATGTGGCCCTAGTGCCACTACAAGATATTCTTGTTGGGCTCAGTTAAGCCCAATGTTTTGGCCCATTTTTAAATAAAAACAGAATGACATTTTTGTGTAAACAACATGTAATTCTTCTGAAAACGACACAAAGTTTATGTGTTCGCTAAATATAAGAACGAGTCAATAAAGAGACAAAGTTGCTCAACGTTCCACTCCGAGATTCTTGAGAGATTTTCAGAAAATGTTTGCAACAATTTCGAAAAATCGCTCTTCATATCCTCTTTAATTACCGTTTCTCCTTATTCATTATTTGAGAGGTTTTACAGAAACAAAAAAATTATCACAGCAAATCCCTTAGAGTAACTCAATAGTTCGAGAGTTTTTTGTAGACTATTAGTTCGTAGAAACGTTCACGAGGAATGTGTGAATCGTTTATCATGGTTGTATTGTATTCTGGGACTATTTTGTACAAGTATGTCTCATTACCGAGCGAAAATCAAGAGTTAAGTAAGGAGATTATCTCGACTCCATTGTGTGTTTTCGAAAACGTTTTTATATCGGTTTTCATTTTGTCTTTTGAATCATATTCCTTAACGTCATTTTTCTTTATATTGTTTATATCAATTTGGTTTTCCCGCTTCTGCAATCGTAATTCTTAATCGCTTTTTATCATATGCTTTAATCGGATTGATTACAGTTTGTATAAATGCTTTATTCGAAACGAGTTTTTGATTTGCTTTCAGCATTTCCACGAAACGTTTCTTGTTTATATATATGATTCTTAGAATTTTATCAAAATGAATCATTTCCACGAACGATTCAAAAGCGAGTTTGTGAAACAATCTTAAGTCTACTCAAACGGTTTATGCGAATGCTTTCAAGCGAGTTTGCAAAACTTCTTAAGACTTATATCAGTATGATTTAGTGATCTGTAACGCTTTTGAAATCTACTAAAAAAACTAAAAATGACCAGTGATTTTAAACTATTATTTTTGTTTAAATAAATATGTTATATGTTTAATGGAGTATTAATCCGCTTCATGTTTTCTTGACCGAAAAAAATGACGGACACTAACAACAATACCACCATCGATGCTCACAATCTACCCAACGTTGCAGCAACTGATGCAACCGTGACAACCGCTGGAACCATCACAGCATCAACCACTGCAGCAACAACTACCACTCCAGTGGATGTAGCTGATGAAACCACGCGCCATAGCTTGTTCGATACTGGTCTATATCAAACGGGTTCTATTCAAGGAACCACAACTTCTCCGGTTGTAATTCCAACTCCTCCAGCTGTACCTGGCATGTTTACTCAAGGATTGATGCCAAACAAGTTTGATGCCAAAGGCTTTAAAACGTGGCAGAAGAAGATGATGTTCTTCCTTACAAGAATGAAGCTAGATAAATTCATCTAGGAGGACAAGCCCCTTGTCTTTTACGGGATTGATGATGTGCACAATCTCTCAAGTGTTGCCATATGGGTACATTCTGACTTCATCTGCAAAGGATGCCTCATTGACCCATTGTACCGAGTCTACTGTGAGATTCCCACGGCGAAAGAGCTATGGAGATCACTAGACAAGAAGAATAAAGGTGAGGACGCTAGCTGCCAGAAGTATGTGGTTGCAAAATTCCATGACTTCAAAATGGTGGATCAAAACTCATCATGGATTAGGTTGAAGTGTTCCATGTCATTTGTCATGACATCGCTGCTGAAGGAATGTTTATCTACGAGACATTCACAACTCTCAGCTTCCTTAAAAGCTTTCTCCAAGCTATGTGGATTTCAAGAACTATCTGCAGTACAAAAAGAAGAAGATGGGTCTTGAGGACCTCATGATGAGGCTTCAGATGGAATCCAGAAACCGAATTGTTGACAAGGTCAATGCTAAGGAGCATAGTGTCAACATGGTTGAGCACAAAGGGAAAGGAAAGGCACACACCCACTCTCATGCCAAGCCTTTCAAAACAACTGCAGTCCTGAAGGCTTGTGGAACAAATTTCAATAAGAAAGGCATTGAAATCAATACGAATGTGGAGAAATTCAAGGGAAAATGGCAGTACTTCCACAAAATTAGTCACAGGACTGCTGAGTGTCACAGCAAGATCAGGATGAGAATGGTCAAGCGCATCTCACTGAAGAAGATCCCGGTGCAGTGGTGACTGAGGTCAACATGGTTGAGAGCAACAATTCTAAGGAATGATAGTATGATACAAGTGCCACAACCCACATTTGCACCGATAGGAAGATGTTCAACACCTATCAGAAAAGCAAGACTCCGGAGAACCTGTTCGTGAGAAACATTGTATTCTTCAAGATTGAAGGCCACAGAAAGGTGATTCTGAAGATGACATCTGGACGTGAAGTCACTCTGCAGAATGTGAAGCATGTGCCTGACACGAGGAAGAACGTGATCTCAGGAACCTTGTTCAGAAAGAATGGATTCGCCATGAGCCTCGAGGCGGAAAAACTCGTGATTGGGAAGAATGGAGTTTATTTGTGGAAAGAGTATGTTAAGGATGGACTGGTCAAGATGAATGTAATGAAAGTCCCTCCGAAAGTTGTAGCTCCAAAAAAATTAATTAATAAGAAAGAGCCATGTGCTTATTTAGTTGAGTCTTTTCATATATGTCATGAAAGATTAGGCCATGTAAACTACAAATCCATACAAAGATTAATCAATTTGAATTGAATCCCTAAATGCAAAATAAGTAAACAAGAATGTGAAGTATGTATACAAGCTAAGCTCACAAAAACGCCCTCATCTCATGTTGAACTAACAAACCTCTAAATTTAATTCACACGGATTTATGTGATTTAAAATACATACAACTAGAGGTGGGAAAAATTACTTTGTGACTTTAATAGATGACTGCACAAAATATTGTTACGTATATTTATTACATAGCAAAGATGAAATCTTAGAAAATTTCAAAGAATTTACTCGAGGTCTAAAATTAGCTTAAAAACTATTAAGATAGTTAGAAGCGACAAAGGAGGCGATAATGATCATCCATTTAACATATATTGTAAATAAACATGGAATAATCCATCAAACTATAGCTCCTTATTCACCAGAATCTAATGAAATTGATGAACACAAAAATCGAACTCCAAAAGAGATGATAAAAGAAATGTTGCAGGAATCTGGGTTACCCCATAACATGTGGGGGGAAGCGTTGCTTACCACTAATTATATCTCAACAAAATTCACACAAAGTTACTGCTAAAACTCCATAATAATTATAGAAAGGTAATTTACCTTCGTATAAATACCTCAAAGTGTGGGGATGCTTAGCAAAAGTTGCGGTACGCCACCAAAGAAGGTCACTATTGAACATAAAACAGTGGATTGCATCTTCATCGGATATGAACATAATAGTAATGCATATTGATTTATGGTACATAAATCTGAAATATCAGATATTCATGAAAATACAACAATGGAATCAAGAAATGCTTCTTTCTTCGAAAATATTTTTCTTTGCAAGGAAAGACAAGGTTCAAAACAAACTCAAGAAGAAAGAGGCAACGATAAAGCCTCAGAAGTTGAGACAAATGTCAAAATTTGTATAAATGATATTTTAGAAAATGAAAAAGATGAACCTAGAAGGAGTAAAATAGCTCGAAAGGAAAAATCTTTTGGTGAAGATCATTTCTAGTAGAAAATGATCCTTAAACCTTGGAAGAATGGCTTCACCAGACACTCCTTTTTGGAACGAATCCGAAAAGTGAATTTGATTCTACAATGCAAAATTATACATGGTATATAATGGATATACAACTAGGATGCAAAGCATAATAGAGTTGATGGATCCTAAACAAAAACTAAAACTTGATGGAACACAAAGCTAGGCTTATAGTTCAAGGATTCCGACAAAAAGAAAGCTTTAAAAGATCTGGAAGTTCATTAAATGGATGTAAAAGTCGCATTTCTAAATGGTGATTTAGAAGATGAAATTTACATGAAACAACCTGAGAGTTTTGTTATTCTTGGAAAGGAAAATAAAGTATGTCGACTTGTAAAGTCATATTATGGGCATAAACAAGCTCCTAAACAATGACATGAAAATTTTGACAATGTAATGATGTCAAATAGTTTCAAACTTAATGAATGTGATAAATGCATATAATACAAAAAATGCGTATGTTTTGCTATGTCTATATGTAGATGATATGCTCATTATTGGAAGCAATAAATATATCATCAATAAAACAAAAAACATGCTCAAAGGCAAATTTGAGGTGAAAGATATATGATTAGCAAATGTAATTCTTGTGGTTAAAGTCATAAGAAATTCAAATGAAATTATCCTAACTCAATTTCATTATGCTCAAACAATATTTGAGAGATTTGGAATTTACTCTAATAGTACGGCAAAAACTCTGTTAGATCCCCAAAAGCACTTGACAAAGAATTCAAGTGAAGCGGTTTCACAAAAAGAATATGCACTTGTGATCAGAAGTCTCATGTACTTGACCAATTGTACTAGATCAGATCTAGCGCATGCAGTAAATGTACTTAGTCGATATAAAAGTAATCCAGGTCATACACACTGGAAGGGTATAACGAGAGTACTCAATTACTTATGCTACACCAACGATTTTGGACTTCAATATGGTAACTGGATATCAGATTCTAAGAACTCAAAATCCACGAGTGGATATGTCTTTAAATTAGTAGGATCACCAATATCATGGAAATCTACCAAACAAACAGTGTTAGCCAGATCAACCATGGAATCGGAGTTCATAGCCTTGCCTTAGACAAGGCACCAGAAGAAGCTGAATGGCTCCAAAACTTTTTGGAAGATATTCCCATGTGGGAGAAACCTATACCAGCTATACGAATACATTGCGATAGTCAATCAGCTATATCTCGGGCTTAGAACAATATTTACAGTAGTAAATCTCGTCACATCAAAAGACAACATAAAACCATTAGACAACTTATCTAAAATGGTGTAATAACAATAGATTATATTAAATCGGCTGACAACCTACCGGATCCGTTCACTAAAGGTTTACCACGAGATAGTGTTGCTAAGTCATCAAAAGGAATGGGTTTGAAGCCTATAGAGAATGAGGATGCTTGACTGCAACCATGCATATCATGACTAGAGATCCAAAGACGTAGGTTCAAAGTGAAAACAATATCAAACAAAATCTACTAAAAGCACTTCGAAACAAAGTAATCTCTTCCAAGCTCCTAACATGACAAAATTGCTAATATGAGAAGGATAAGCATAGGCTTTTAATGATTCCATAGCTTCTAAAGCAGACTATTACTCAATACTTTCCATTGTTAATCACCTAATGATTGTGAAATGGGGCCGTTTTTAGGGGAGAGAGTGTAAGGCTATATTTTTTAAGTTCACTCATGAAAACCATGACTAGTTCAAGGCCACAATGAACACAATAGAGAACTAAGTTCTACCAGAAAATGAAGCTG